>JAQIWH010006063.1:0-13491 GCA_034695005.1 Cryptops parisi
ATGGAGGATGAATACCAAAGACCCACGGAAGCTGCGCAGAAAGTGTGACAGTCCAAAGATACCGTGAACGGAGTATATAAAAATGTGGTGATCACTTCACTGCCTCACTTTCTTTATTTTCGTCAGCCCGTCTGACAATCCGAAGGCACTCGGCGATGATGATGAGAATAGAGTTGATAAAATAATAAAAAAAAAAAGTTTTCTATTGTAAAGTTGTAGACAAGTGTTTTCAAAAAGTTCAGCACAAAAAATTCAGCACCAAAAAAAAAAAAAGAATTTTGACACTAAAATAAAACGCGAGTGTTCACACTGTCCGATTTGATTTTTCGAGCTTACAGTTCGAACCTCGCTCCCTACTCCTCACTAGTGGGCCATAGGTTGGGTCTTGGTGCCCTCGGCGTCCAACATCTCTAGGTCGCACCGGAGGGCTTCGAAGACGTCCGGCGCGAGAATGAGGGGCTCTTCCTTTACGGGGCCAAGCGTCGCTGTCTCCTCGTTTCCGGTTGTCTCGTTTGCGGGGCCGGGGTGGTGGTGGGCGTCTGGAACCGTGGGCTTCACGCTCTTCGGTGGTGGTGGTGGTCGACGCGCCGCGAGCGCTTTTTTAGACTCGAAAAAGGCCTGCAGCTGGCTTCGGTGTTCGTTTATCTGCCGCCACGTCGTCTCTTGTCCCCATTCCTGCACGACTTGCCTTGCCGCCCACAACGTGCTGGCGTTGGTACCAGCCGGGACAACGTTGCAAAACGGCTCAGGCACATCTTGTCGGCGCCTAATCATCCGTGGTGGGAAGGGTCGCGACGACGGTGGCCTGCGGTCGGCTCGTCGTGCCACTCGTGCAGTGCGGTCGGCACCATTGCCTCTGGCAGGACGACGCGCAGTGCCTCAGCACCTTGTTTGGCGGTGCTGCGCGTCCATCTCGGCTGCTTGTAAAGAAGGCCCTCCAACACAATGTCAGGCGAGTCGGTTCCTTCCGTAATCTCGGCCTTCATTTATCGACAGAAGTCGTCTTTTTCCTGGGTTGCTTTCCATGCTTCTCGGTCGCTCGGAGCAAACGCTCCCTTCTCGAGGGCGTTGATTTTTATGGTCTTTACGTCGTCCGTGGCCCGCCTCCACCAATCTTCTCCGCTGAGCAGGGGTTCTTCCTCTTCGCCAAATTCGGGTCTTACAGGCGGCTCGAGTACGGGTGAACGCGATAGCGCGTCGGCAAGAATGTTATTCACTCTTTTAATGTGCCGAATTTTGGCGTTCATGTCGGACATCATAATGGCGTATCGTGCGAGCTTACCTGTTAGGTTTGGGCTTGTCATTAGCCATTTAAGGGCGGCGTGGTCGGTGGCAGCTTCGAACTGCCTGCCAGCTAGAAGAGCGCGACACTTCATTACTCTCCAAACCAGGCCCAGAATTTCTTTGTGCATAGTGCTGTAGTTCCGTTCGGCGGGGCTTAATTTTCGGCTTAAAAATAACAACGGCCGCTCGCCCTCGGGTTCTCGTTGCGACGAACACACTCTGAGTCCCACATTAATGGCGTCGGTGTACAACACCAGCAGCAGGGAGGGGTCGTACTTTGCGAAATCGACGGCTGATACATTTTGCAATCGAATACACTTGCTATAATACGAGTTAAAACAAATCGCCAATGTTCTTTTTCATTGTTCGTCTGTTGTAACACAGGCTTATCTATTGTGTTCAAATGAAAAAACATACGTTGTTTTTGTTTTTTCATTTAAATTCATTTGGCCAATCATCCATTTTTGTTCGATGACTCGTGACATCTCACTTCCTCACTAAAATGTTTCCAGTTTCTATAACCGTCTTTTGCAAATGTACTTGTTGTGTTTGAATTAAACAATTTACAACAGAAGCAAAAAGCCATTTACTGTGTAAAATGGAGTGCCATGGAGTCAAATGTCAAAAAAAACAGTTAAGAACCCAAACAATAAGAACAACACCCTAATTCTTCTTGTCCAATTCTAAGAATAAAAATCAGTAAACTACTTTCCAATTTTTCGAATGACTGTTGTCAAATGTTGTCTCTTTTGTCACTTTTCTTTTTCTCTTTTTAAAAAAGTGTTTTTATTTAAAAAAAAAAAACCATTTGTTACTATAATCGCTGCCTACAAACTGCTTTCCAATCGTCTGTATAACACAAACAAACTTGAACCGTTTTTATAAAATAAAATTTTTTTGAAAATTTATTTTTATGTAAATTTTAAAATATGGCAAGAATCTACAAAGAAGACGCCCATTTATTAAATTTTTAAATAGAAAATAACGTTTTTTGAAAGTTTTCAATACGTGAACCATTTATTGACCTGACTTGCTGGACCCTTAGATGGATGTGCTGGGCACGTCCGCCCCCTCCCCCCTGAAGGACGGCTCTGCCTATGGGAATGTATAGTGGCACAAAATAAGCTGAACTCTCTATTTTGTGTAACTTTGTAACGAATGTAATAAATAAACTATTTAAACGGTTGAAAACAAAAACTAGGGTAAAAAAACCAAAAAAACTTACCCTAGGTAACTGACCGGGTAGATTATCTTTTTTCGCCAACGTTTCACCTTCCTATTTTGAGGGCTTGATCATGGCCAAAAAACACTTTAAAACCTAACAAAAACAACCAAAACAACATAGAACACACACAAAAACAACATAACAACCAAAACAACATAGAACACACACAAAAAACCCCAACCGACCAGAAGTTGTTTATTTAAATGGTGAAAGAAAGTAAGATTCTTAGAACGGTTTTGTTCTGGATTTATTTTTTTGGTCTACCTAAAAGTATAAAGTGTATGTCTCAAACCATGGCGTCTATCTGGCATGATTTAGCCACAAATATCTCCTGAAATTCTGGGAAATTAAGTGAAAAACTCTGAAAAGTGCACGTTTTTGCGAACAAGAAGGTGGTGGATATTTAGCTGTTAGTACTTTTCACATATGTGAAGAATTTCTAAGAACCAAGAATAAAGCTTACATTTGCCATTTACTTGGTTTCTTAATTATATTTTGTTCAAAAATCATAAAGAACGCAGAACCAGTGTATCTTCCCACATTAATCCACTTGCTTTAAACGGCCACACTTTTATCGAGTACCAAGGGTGGTGGTTTAAAGAGATTCAGATGTGGGTGCTCCTGGAACCACATCTGAACTCTTCATCAGTTCACCATGAAGAGTTCACCATATTGCTGTGAGAAAGGTGTTCAGTGTCCAAAAGGCGTCCAGAGGCCATGCATGCAATTACTGCGTGGAAGATGCACAAGTTGGGCTCTCTTCCTCACGTTTCGATCATGTGATGCGACACTTGCTCTCTCTAGTGATACATGTACATCATTTACTTTAAGATTGTTGTGTCTTTCATGCCAATTGGCATTAAAAGGTTACAAAAAGTTTCAATCCAGTCTAAATTCAACTTGAAATATTTACTCTCACAAAGCACACGGTAGACCTACCAAAAAACTAACTTTTTGTTGCTTTTTGTTGCCCAACTTGATTCCTAAGTTGTTGTTTATTTTTATAATACAGAGCACCAAACCAACCAAAGCTAGAGAACACTCCGTTGAGGCAGAACTGTATGGTGAACTGTTCACCTGACCATTTGTTCATTTTAAGTTGTTGGAAGTTAATTTTTTTCCAACCTTTATAGATACAAAAGTGGAAAAACCATGGCAAAAGTCAGTTTTTACCACTTGGTGGCAAAAACCATGACCAATAGTGGCCCAGTATTGGAACATAGTGAAAACAAGGTTGGATGTTTATCTTATGACATGTTCTGACTAGTAGTGGGCCACCCGGTCCAGTACTGGTGCATTAATGGCCCACTACTGGGGCAACCCAATGGCTTGACTTCTGACGTGTTCATTAAATTAATTAATGAACTGCAGGAAATAACCGACCTTTGCAATAATAACTACGGTTATTATTCGAATAAAATCGGTATACTTTCCGAGAAAAAAAATCATGAATGAAGCCTACACATGTTACATATTTTGTTTGTTTATTTGAAAAAAGAAGTCTTTTTATACTGCGAGCCACCCTCAAAATGCAACGTTGAATCAGTTAGGGGGCCAATTTGCACCTTCATCTTCTGCCACTAGTTGAATGTATTCTTTCCTTAATCCCTACTTTTCCAATAATTCTAAGCTAACTTCTGGCTTTTAAGGATACAGAGTTTAAGACATGCTTGGTCTCTGATTGGTGCTCAGCCTTTAATTGAGTGAACGTTGTACTTTCACCCTGACTTTGAGTATAGAATGTAGGATTGATTAATGTTCCATTTTGTGTTTCATCCAATAGGTGAACCTAGTGGCGAACTGAGTGAATAGTCTTAGTGCTTAACAATGGAACAGGAAGCATGTCCAGCACTTGACATACCTGTCGAGTTCAAATGTCCAGCGTGCAAGAATGATCTTCGGGAACTTGAACCAAAGCTTTTACCCTGTTTACATACAATTTGCACTGGTTGCCTCCCAGCAGAATCTGCAGAGAACACAGGTAAGATGTCAAGAATTAGTAGAACATAGTGTAAAATTTGATGTGATTTAGTATGGTTTGTTAATAGAATATTATAATTTAATTCATGATTTACGTATAACATGATACCTGTCCAGATATAATTGCTTGTATTAAGTAAACAGAAGCTGATATGGCCGTTCTATTTTTCTGCACTAAATGATTGCTTAATTTTTAACAAGACATTGCTAATAATTTAGGTTTTCGTTGTCCTGTGTGTCGCCAAGAATATCGGCTGAATGAAGTAATTTGCAATCAGTTTATCAAGGATATTGGTACAGCAAGTGAAAATGTAGCCGACGAAATGAAGGACCCAGTATGTACGAGTTGTGATGATAAAGAAGTAGCTACAGCATACTGTGGGGAATGTTCTGAATGGCTCTGTGGCACTTGCGTTCAGGTAAGCTGGTGTTTGAAATAACTGTTTTTTGAAACTCGGCATAATCAACTTTATAGTCTATTTCTGCACTTGTTTCACATTTATTTTTATTTGGCGTTACATTATCATTTGCTCATATTTGGGTTCTTTTTTAATTTTAGGCGCATCAACGGGTGCGTATTACAAAGGATCATGTGATTCAGACCAAAGAAGAAGCAATGGTAGAACAAAATAATGTCTCGTCACCAAAAACATTGTTTTGCCAGATTCATAAACAAGTAAGAAAAATACAAATTTCACTTCTAAAATATGTTTTGTGAGTAAGTAATAGCTAGCATTGGTGGTTACTTTCTGTGGTATTCAAAATGATTAGTTCACTTGTTTACAAGGTTATGTTAATTTTGTGTGGTGTTCATGAATGTTTGACTACAAATGTTAAATTTTTATAAATACATTTTCAATTTGAATGCATTTGTAATGATGCCGTCTTTAACAAGAATGATCGTTATATATAACCTTTCATTTAGGAACAATTGAGGTTATTTTGCGAAACGTGTGATGTACTCACTTGTCGAGATTGCCAGTTGGGAGAACATCGTGAACATCGATACCAATTTATTTCGGAAGCGTCTCATCAACATAAATTATATCTGCAATCCTTACTACATAAGCTTCGAGAGAAGAAAACACACATGGAAGTAGCCAAGGCCCTGATTGTTAAACGTTACAAGGACATAGGCGAGAGAGAGAACAGTGTCACCAATGAAATTAGAACTTTTGCCATTAGGTAAAATATATTTGATTAATATTTTAATTGGGTTATGTTTGTTTTGTTTTTCTTTCTATCTTTCTATTTCTACCATATATAACAAGTTATTCAATGTTGTGAGCATTTCTCAAAATACATTGTCATTTGAAAACATATTTAAAGACTTGACAAAGTTGAGTGTTGAGTTTAATTTGGTGTCAACCAAATAAAAAACTAAATTTAATGTGTACAGTAATACATTTTACACGTGTAATAAATTAGTAAAACATTTTTCAACATAAATTTTTCAGGTTCATCACTGAAATCAACAAACGGGGAAAGAAGCTTTTGGCCGAATTACATGATGTGTGTACCTTAAAGAAAACTGCTCTTGGCTACAAAAACAGTGAACTCACTGCCAAAGCATCTCGTGTGGAATATTGCTTGAACTTTGTAGAGAAAGCTGTAGAGCAGAGTAGTGACGCTGCTTTGCTTTTCTCAAAGCGTTTGATAACCAATCAGTTACGCAATGTGCTGCATACCCACTGTGAAGTTCCTAATCCTAATCATAGCGTTGACATACGCTTCATGTCTCATAACGACACTTTCAGCAATTACATTGATCAGATGGGTTGTTTGGTGGTGGATAATTTCCCATACAAGGTGCATCAGGTAAGATCTATGAATATTCATTTTCTTATTTTACAAATTTAAATACTATTTAGTTAACACAAAGCTGGAATATACTGTATGTGTGTATAAGTTCTTGCTCTCATGTTTGCTTGCATGTGTGTTCATATTGATTTTGAAGCTTCAATGAGTTTTTGATTTATGTGGGGGGCTTACTTATTCGGAGGTTGCTACGAAAAACTTGGATAAATTGAATATCCTATATATATCCAAACTTTCCATGGCAGCAACACTAGCAAACTTTTTTTTTAGCGAAACAAGGGAGTTGGGTGAAATAACAGCGTACTCAAAAAATTGTAGTTTTGAGAAAAAGGGCGTAAACTTCACCGTCAAATTTAAGATTTCAAGAAAAATTTCTTCAACTGTATATTCATAGAAGAAAAATGAACAAGTTTTGCAAAAAATCTGTTAACTCTAGTTGGCAGGCTTCAAATTTAGGGCTAATTTAAAAATGCAATTACGCTATTATTTCAAATATCGTGTTAATTTATTAGTGTATTTACGTCGTTTTTTTTTTAGGTAACGGTATTTCTTCTCCTTGTTTTGGAAGGAAAGCAAGCAAGTGAAGCGACAAAAAAGAAAGAAATTACAAACAAATTCAGATTTACAATAACCGCATCCCATATTCTTGCTTTAAAAAGTCCGAAAACATTGGGTTATGATGCAACCCAATGTCTTTATGCTATAGAACTGGTCTAAAATGATTCAATATATGCATTTTAAGGAAAACGACATAAGTAGATTTACACTGTTTCACCACTCAACTCCTCAATTTCTCTGACGGCCAGCATATACAGTACAGTAGAATTCTCGTATCTACTGACTCATAATCTGTGTTTCACTTCGGTCCTATGTGATATGGAAAATCTCACAATTTATTAGTTTTAATAAATTGTGAGTATCATGAAAGTATCACACCATTCTGAGTATCATGTTGAAATCTCGTGGCTTCCGTTTTTTTTTTCATTTATAATGGTTCCGGAGCTAATTAAAAGTGATGCTGGAAATTCAGCTATGCCAGAGAGAATCCATAAAGTGCATATCTTATAAGCGAAAAGGTGAAAATTATTGACTTAATAAAAATTCATAAATCAAAGTATCATTGTAACCATGAACAGTAGTGTATGGAAAAAAAACTTAGCACAATTTTTATTACTAGAATTGTGAGACGGATGTGACGTCAATATCGATGTTTAACTCGATATAATCTAGTATTTTGGTCTTTGTTTCCCCTACATCTAAATTGGTATGCATCCTAACTTTGACCATGAATGAAACTGGACTACCATTTCTGGGCCAACCGTCGCTTGCAACAGAAATGGCACACTAGTTGCGAGGAAAAGAAAATGGCATTTGGTACTATCCGCTGTTTCAGGGTCCACGTATTGGCTAGAAACTTGTCCCTCATTAATATGGGGATTTTACTGTATATTAAAAGTTGTGCACACAATGTGGCGGGAAAGATGCAGCTTTCATTTGTTACCATTACAGAATTGCATAATGGCAAAGATTTCTTGCCATGAGGGCTAAGAAATTTTCTTGTTGTATATTATTGAAATCTCAAAAATTGTTCCACCTTATAACAAGGGCTTCTTGTATAACTTTTTCAGGAAAATATTGTTCCACTGCATCCGTTACTTTCGTTAATTTACTCTAATTAAAAATCTGTTTAATTTGTTAGTCAATGCAACCATCTAACCATCTTGGAATGAACCATCCATATTCTGGAGTGCCCCATATGAAAAATCCTCCAGGGCTGGTTACAAATAAGCAAATGGTAAATAATAATGTAACATTATGATTATGATATACTGTATATTATGGTATCAATTAGCTTAAATGATAAAAACAACAACATGCTTTGTCTAAGCTCTGTTATTCTGAGACTTTTTTTTAATATTAAGACGTATGTTAATAATATATATTTTTTTTATAGCCAATGGGAATTTTTGGTCCACCTGTTAATCCAAATCAACCTCATGTCGTTTCATCGTCTACTCATCCAATGGACTTTCAGCGTAATATACGCTTACGGAACCTCTTGGAGCAGTCAGTCCCCATCCCTGCACAAGTGACGAGGCCAAGTGGAAACTATCTCCACAGTCCACCTGTGCCCAGGTAATTTTTTTTTTGTCGGCAAATCTAATAATTTTAAGTGTTTTATGTGCAATAAACTGTAACGGCTGGCCAAAAACAAGTCTTCGATGTTTTCATGTTTTTAAAAACTTGAAAGTGCATTGTGTGGTACTGCATTTATTATTGTCATTGGAGTAAAAGGAAGTTTCCAATACACGCTGCATGTGTTCATCGGAAAACTATTTATACTGCTAAGTTTTAAATTCTTGAAAGCAGTTGTAATTTTATTCAAGATGCTGGTGGTATTGTGTAGTTGTCTATGCATCACTAAGTTGTTTCGTATGATATTAAAATATCAATGAAAAAAAACTAATGTGTGATGTTGAATCAATATTGACATTAACTTTATTTAATACACAGTAATGCACTGCCACCATCTTCTTTGGCCCAAAAGAATTCAGCACTGTGTAATATGTTGATGACCAGTCCTGCAGCACGTTCAGAAACCATGTAAGTAGTTTTTCACACAATATTCTTAGATGTGTATGCAGACAAAAATGCAGATTACATATTTATGTCAATTACTTCACTATTACTAATATACACATATAATGGATTTTTCTTACAGGTCATCAGCATCCACGTCAATGAACAACATGCGATTGCCGTCACTCACTCCTATTGTGCAAGGTATGAGTCCACGTCACTCCGGTCACAATTGGTCATCAATTAATCAGCAGTTAAGCAACACACAACGCCTAAGTCATTATCCCTTGTCGAGCACAAATACCCAACCCATTAGTCCTTTTGGTGTTGTCAATGGTACTACCCAAGAATCATGTACCACCAGTCCCCAGAGCACGTTAAGCAGTCCTGGTGAGTCGAGTACTACCATACCTTAATTTGATTGAATTTTCTCGGGAATTTTTTTTTTAATTGTTTTCCTGGTGGAAATTAAATGTTACAATTCAAACTGCAAAAACTTAATCTTCCACCAGAACGCGATTTCCTTGATCGATGTTATTGTTATATCATGTGAAATTGAGCAAGTGTACTATATGTACATGAAATGGTGTCTTTCATGTGTTCAGCTTCAGAAAAAGATGACAAATAACATATATTTTTATAGTAAATTTAAATGTTAGTGAAGGGGATAGAAACCATGTAAGGGTTAATTATTTTGCAAGTTTAACTATAGTTTTAAAAAATTGCCAAGCTGGCAGCATAATATACTGTACTAGTATACATGTAATTTACTCACGTTACAATGGTATGTAAGTAATTAATATATAGTATCCGGCAAGTTATATGTATCTAAGAAACATTTATGAGTTTAAGGTTAATTTGTGTAGTGGATCATCACTACAAGTTTGAGACAAAGCACAAGTTAAAATGTTTTCAAATGTCTTTCATTGCTTTTTGCATTGTAGAGAAAAACGAAAAGTTTTGATTTTATAACCTTGAATGGCATTGCTAACGAATGAAAGCCTCGGTTCTATAAAATAATGAACAGATTAAATGTGTTTGAGCAATACAGACTTATACAAGGTGTTCCTGAAAGGTGTCGTCAAATTTCAACCACAGATATGCATTGAAGCAAGGCAAGAAATCTCAGTCTCTATAAATAATAACCAGATGTATGTAACGCATTCCCAGAAAGCATTACTATGCTCCAGTTATCGTTGCATGAGTCTGCAGCGTATTTGCACTGTGCACGTGCGTAAACGCTCGCACATTACATTATGCATACTAGGCCATTTATGGAACAGAACAACAACGGAAGAGTTTTTTGTTTTTTCACCTGACATAACCATTGCTTGCAACGGGAATAGCATTTTAGTTCTTATATAAAATGGGTTAGGAATTGCGTGCTTACAACGATTATAGGCCAATGCATTTATGCAACTTCACCCTTTGTTATGTCAGAAGGGAAGCATATTTGAACCCATGTTTATATGGGTTGTTTACTTTATATTAATGCGTAGGATCTGTAGTTAAAATTTGAAGAGACTTTTCAGGAATATTTTGTATACATAAAAACAAATACATAAAATGTTTGGCATGTTTGAAATATGCTGTTTCACTATTATTAATAGGTATTTCATTACTGATTATCACATGGTTTGATTTTATGATTTGCGTGTATTTTTTCTTGAATAACTTTGTACATAAAAATGTTGTATTTTGTGTACAGTAAGTCCTTGACTTGTGCGGATTCGAGTTATGCAGATTTGTAGATGAGCAGTTAGTCCCAGCTGATAGTTTCATTTAGGGGTGGGATATTCGAACTCTCGAATACTCGAATGCCTCGAATATTGACTAATATTCGATATTAAAATTTTCGAAAATTAGCGCTTTTTTTGGTCATTCGAATAGTCTGAATACTAATGTAAAAATTACAATCATAATAAAGAAAAAATTTAGAAAAATGTGATTTACCAGGTAGATGCACTCTCTTTGACGACGTTTCGAGCCTGAGATCCTTAGGTTCTTCCTCAAGCACAACTAAACTAATTTTTATTTCCATAAAATCCATAAATTTTGACTCCAATAATGGATTTTCTTGAAATAAAATTTTTTTTTATTTGTGCTTGAGGAAGAACCTAAGAATGTCAGGTTCGAAACGTCTCCAAGAAGGAGTGTTGCGCCTACCCGGTAAGTCACTTTTTCTAAATTTTATTTCCATTATTAAAGTTTCTGATTCTATTTCAGATTGCCATTAAAGGGTTATTCTTTTCATTCAAGTGCGTTTCTTGTTTGACTGCTTATTTGTATTTTTTTATTATATGACGTATTTGAAATATTCGATATTCGAGAAATTCAAGTTATTCGAGAATCTTTTAATATTCGTATTTGTACTCGAGAAAATTAGGTATTAGTCCCACCTCTAGTTTCACCCTTGCATTTATAACGCAAAATCATTGGCACTTAGAAAATTCTTCCTAGGTTATTCACGTTTAATTCACTGAAATTAGCGTTTATTTTTTGGGCTGTATACTTGAAAATGCTCTGTTAAAGGCTATTTTTACTTTGGCCTGTTTACATTATGCTGATTATTTTCTTGTTTGACTTTTTCATCGTGCATGATGTTTAGTTGGTAATGTGATCACCAACATTGCAGATGTCAATGTTAACCAAAAAGCAAACAAGTGTTCAGGTGGTACACTTACGAATACTTTTCAAATAACTAATCGAGAGTCACGTATTATGTATAATTGACCCAAATATAACACTGAATTGCATATCGGAACATCCCATTTGATGTTAATTTCATTATATAGGGTACCTGAAAAGTAGTCATCCCATTTGTTTTGTAGCCTACAGTCTAACTTCTCTAACACCCAAAGGTCTGTGATAAAAAATCGACTTATAGAGAAATTCTAGTAAAGGAAGTTCTTTTATATGTAGGCTATTGCTGGTTATAGGGATCATGAAAAGAATTAAAGTCTGAGAACTTCCACTGTACCTTTTAAATAAACACATCCTGTCGTAATACATACCTTCAGATATCTCCAAAAGTCATATTCAGTTAGTCAAACCTCGTTAAGGCCCCCCCCCTCTCCCCAACGTTTTGTGACTAAAGAATGCAAAACAAAACTTTTCACACGCTTCATATGTGAAATTCTCACGATAAAACACCATCCTCACTGTCTGCAACTACCACATTCATTAAGGTATTTGTATATGACAAGTACATTAAGGTCTTTGTATGGGGAAATAATTCGTTTTTATCGCCAAAAATGGAGAAATGTACACTAAAAATAGTGGTACTTTCCGGTTATCGCGAGGCCCGTCTGATGTTGCTATTTTGTTATGGGTTTATTTACTTGGTTATGGGTTTATTTTGCAAGTTAGGTTAGGAAAAACAAGAAACGTATTAAATTTATATTGTTTTGTTTTCCTAGTCTAACCTGCAAAATAAATCCATAACCAAGTACAAGCATTTAGCAACATCAGACGGGCCTCACTATAACCAGAAAGTACCAAAATTGCTTATAAAAACCATGTTTCTTTGACAAAAACATGTCACTGTACTTTGTTAATTATAGTGAATAAAAAACAAAAGCATGAAATTTGTGCATTGCAAAAAAACAAATTTCAACAAAAATTACTCAGACATGAGCATAAAAATACAAAGCTTCTTTAAAATTGCCAAACTTTTGTGGAGTATTAAGGATGGCAATTTAAATAAAGTTAAACTGTACTGCATATCAGAAATTTCTGGGTTAGTTATACACTGTGGTCTAGAGCAGCCAATGCCGGGATCCCGGGAATACCAGCTTTTTTCTGGTACCGGAATGCCCGGTACTGAGATCTTCTGAATTTCGGTACTGACAATAGTACATTAAAACTCACTCTAAATCAACACGTGCAAGAAGCACCACATGGAACACGTTCATAACATTTGCTAGCACCCTGCACAAGCAAAACCAACTGAACTAATAGTTAAACTACTTTGTATTGTAGTGAATTCTTTTGTATTAATAGTTAAAACTAATTTATTTTTTCGAAAAACTTTTATTTACACGTGTGCCATTGAGACTGAAGCAATTTCTCATAAAATGTTTTTGATTGGAGAAATAGTTTAGTTTCAAAACGTTTGATGATTGGATTCTTTCAGTTAACTTTTAAATTATAAAAATTTGGTTCTTGTTTATTAGTAGATGCCAGCTTGGGGAATGTTTTGGCTTGGACTGGTTGTTTATTATTTTTGACTAAATTAGACTAAATTGATGTGCTCTCAAAAACTTATTTCCTCATTTGTACACCCTTAGTCAGTGAATTTGGAGTATGGATTATTGGTTACTATTAGTCACTAGTTTAGGTTAGATTAGAGTAAATAATAAAAAAGCAATTAACAACAGTATTAGCCAGCCACTAACCCACTAAATCACCATCGCCCAAGTGCGCCTCTCACATAACTGAAAAGTACCAAAAATTTAAGTTTAAATTTTTGAAATCAAAATTTCCTAATCCTTAGAAAGAACCATGTCTGCAAACGGTATCCGGACTATTGGTCATAGGACTATTGGTCACAGACTATTGGTCATAAGGACTATTAGTCATAAGGACTATTGGTCATATGAGCT
>JAQIWH010006064.1:0-13490 GCA_034695005.1 Cryptops parisi
AGTACTACATAATTACAAAGTACTTAAATACAAGTACTACATAATTACAAAGTACTTAAATACAAGTACCAAGTACTACATAATTACAAAGTACTTAAGTACAAGTACCAAGTACTTAAAATGTACTTTTATGTGTACTTAAGTATTCGGTACTTAAATACTCGTTATCCCTGCCTGTGTATAAATGTTGCTGCTGTGTTTTACAGGTGTAAACTTTTAGTTCTGTAAAACTTGCTTTGCTTTGTTTAGTTGCAGATAAGCCAAGTGAGTGTTCAGGATAACCAATTGCCGATTTTTGACATTACAACACTTCTAGGAAAAGATGATGTAAGATTTGTTGTTAATTTTTAAATTTCTCATAGGTTTTCTCTGAAAAAAATAATAAAAATAAAAATAAACGAGTTATATAGTAGTCTAACTGTGTGTGACTCTTGTTCCACCCTGCATATGATCTTCCATTTCTAAGTAGCTCATTTGTGTGAACCTTAGATTATTAAGCAAATTTTTTGATTTTAGATAAGTCATATTTTTAAATGGATCCAAGAGAACTTCCAAAAAATTCTCACATGAAATTTTGCTTATGTGATATTTAGAAGTTTTTTAATCACTTTATTTTGATGCTGCTCAGTCACTTACCCTAAAAAAAAAAATTTTTTTTCTTTTTGCAGAGTGAACATCATGTTATAGGACGATTACTTGGTGAAAAATTGCAAAGCAAAAAGTCTATTTTGCTTGGACTTGCAATCAAAGATGTTAGTCCTAGTATCGTTACATCTGTAGTTAATTTTGTCACATCATTCATTA
This sequence comes from Cryptops parisi, assembly GCA_034695005.1. Lineage (NCBI taxonomy): Eukaryota > Metazoa > Arthropoda > Chilopoda > Scolopendromorpha > Cryptopidae > Cryptops > Cryptops parisi. Next base: position 805 of record JAQIWH010006064.1, read on the forward strand.
AAGACAAATCGTAAGCAACATAAGTTAATGAGTAATAAATTGTAACGTGTTGCTAATGTTATAATAAATTACAATTGTTTTTTTTAATGCAATGATTCATTTCTCAAAAGGCTTATGTTTAGTGAGAAAGAATTAATAAATTGGAATATCACAATTGGAATATCACCTGGCTTTGACTTGTAGGTGCCAAATGAAAAGCCTTCTCTGTACCCTTCTTAAGTAAGAAAGTTGAAGATTAATTTTTGCAAAATGAGTGGAATATTAGGATCTCCAATAATAAAAGACTAGACTACAGGATGCTTCCTCACCAGCTATGGAAGCGCCACAGTGTGTGAAAATGTTGAAATCAATACTGTAACAATATTGATTAGCAATACGAGTTAAAATAATTGTAAACAATGAATTGCATAATATTGAAAAAAAACCAGCTTTCACTACGTTTTTGAAGGGCTATTTACTACCAAATAATGTTTGTACACATTGTAACATACTGCATAGTACATTAAAAAGTTGAACTGTTAAGTCGTAGTAAATGGTAGTATCGGTACCTAAGATAGGCTCTGCACATCAGATCTATTCTCTTGGGCGATAATCTTGAATAATATCTGCCGTTTTTTTTAAGGCGGTTATTATTGCATATGTAGGTTTTTGCTGCAGTTTTCATTCGATTAAAACTAGTACCGTACTTATGTAAGTCAACTGTTTGTTTGCAGCACTAGTCAATGGCCTCACTAAGGTTGGTATCACCCTCTAACCAGAAACTAAAAATGTGATTCAAAAAGCACCATGTGCATACACATTAGAAATTCATTTCAGCCTTTCTAGCAGAATATTAGCCTTCTAGGTAGGTATACATGCTGATATGGTACATTTAAGCTGAGCTGATAAAAATATTTCTGTGGTTATAAAGCTCTTTTTGCAAGTGGAACATTTGAAAATGGGTTGTTTTTTTATGAACTTGTTTATTAAATTTAATTAAGAATATCAACAGTGTGATGTAAAAATATGATTGAGCAAATCCCTGATTAAATGCATCAATATTAGCAATTATCGAGTCAAATCACATCAATCAATGCCTAAATTGTTAGGCATTGATGCTCTCCTGATGCTCTCCTTGATGATTGCAGCTCTCCTATCCTGAGTGGAGGACACACATGACGCATATGCAGACCTCCAGTCGGGGGGGCGGGGGGTCAAATATCGCATAAATGGAAACATCGATATATAATAATATAAATACCCTTTTCTCGATAAATGAAAATATAAGTCATGTATAGTACAGGATAGCCAAACAAAAGGCGCCAAATGAACTCGCACCATGCAAGAGAAAAATTGTGACACCCTACTTTTCTGTTAATCACTTCATTCTCAAAACAGTTTGTTATAAGTTCACAAATAAAAATTACCACAATATTGCAGCTAAAATACTAGAATATTTGTCAAAACGTGACTATAAAGATGTGCATGTTCATTATAGTCTTAAAAAGTAAATAGAATTTTGCAGCGGCATAGAATTTTAACTGTGTAGGTAAAGTACATGTACATTTAAGCAAAGCAAAATGTTTTTGAGTTTATAACTAACTACCAGGATACTTCTAAAAAATAACTAAATTTCTGCTGAAATACTGCACAAAAATCGGTGCAGTCCGAAGCTCCTAGGAACGCCACTGAATAGTACTGCTCAGATTCAACTACACTGGATTTAACAAAAATAGTTGTGTAATGAACTTACTATAATGAACCTCACTGGTTGTGAAGGGCTTAAATTTAATCTTAATAGCACCCAACAGCAGTTAAACGAGTTCGTAAGAACCTTGTCATCATGGTTGTTCATCTGTCAACATGCAAATATATCAACAGAAAACCATTAAAATTGTCATCTATTATATTAAAAACAATGTAAACATGACATTATGATTAATAGTAGCCTACAACTACAGGGATACTTTTAATGAAAAATTGCTGCTAAAACAACGCACAATATTTTATAATTAGTTGAAAGTTGTATTATTTCACACCACCACCACGTAGTTAAGATTAAAGTTAAGAAAAATTAAATTTACCACTGTCCTTTCCGTTGAGAAAGAAATTCGGTTTTAACTTTAATTCGAGCAAAGGTAAAAATTATTTTAGTTTTCATCAGGTGGGTTTCCTTTAATACGACTTTGCAGAGTTCGCATTGTAGCAGAAGAACTGATAACTTCTGCTGTCAGCAGTAGGCTACAACGCAGATATGTTCTCCAAAACTTAGCGAATAATTTGTTTGAAAAATATTGGTCTAAGCGTGCTGCTCTCAGTGCGTTTACAAATTACAAATTAAATTCTCCAAAACATAGCAAATTTAGAGAATACAAGAAATTATTTTGATAAATCATATTTTTTATAGTGTCTGTTACATATAGAAGGAAATTGAACACGTTTTGCAAAAAATTTGTTAACTTTAATTGACAAGCCTCAAGTTACAGGCTAATTTTAAAATGCAATTACGCCGTTATTCCTAATATCGTGCTAATTTATAAATGCATTTACGCCGTTTTTCGAAAGATCATGCACCGAACAGCCTGTAAAATTGGTTACATGTCATGAATACGTATTGTGTAACCTTTCACTGATCTGATGCCATTTGTAATCACTAAATGCATCAGACTCCCACAAGAAAGATTAAAAGAGTATTGTCCTTTGTTGAGAAAAATCTAAAACCTTTACAACCTCATACGGTTCTCAGAATTAAAACTAAATCTCAAATTTTCCCCAATGGAAATTTCACAAAGCTAATTCCGTAAATAAGAACAAACTTTTTTTTCAAAGTAAATTGCTATAGTCAATCAGCACGCTAAATGATCTCACAGCTACGTTACTTAATCAATTACTTAAATAATAAAAAGGTGAAAATAATTTTGTTTTTGTTCTGGTCATAAAATGCATTCTCACTATAGCCGACGCCTTGATGATGAAAACAAAGTTAATGAATCTTTATAATTTAAGAAGACTATTATACGTGTATTTCGATTCTCTACTAATGATAAAAAAATTTTAATTCAATATACAAGATATTCGAGTCACGCGAGTTCCTTTTGCGACGAGAGAAACACTCATAGCAGTTTATTATACAGGAAAAAATTTCGCTTTTACGCAAAAAGTATGTGGAATCTATTATTTACGAATTTTAATTCACTATACAGGCTCATCGACGTATGCGATTTCGCTTAACAATACAACGAAAGAAATCCTACCAAATGCTCGTTATACGTGAATAAATTCACTATTATGCGATTTTGTGCGCTAGTGGCACAAGTGACTGAACGCAACAGTTTTGCCACTTCATGGGAATCTTGCTATACAGTGTAAACTTTCGATTTTCCGAGGTCAGGAAAAAAACCACGGATTATATAATCTTTCTTATTATCACTGTGATTGCTATGGTAATTATGTGGAGTCTACAAGTTAACTTTATGTTTAGACTAATGTTGCTTCGCAATAATTGAAGAGCTTTCCAAAACTCAATTTTTAATCATTTTCTTTAGATAAAAGGCTCTGACAACTATCAGTGCATTGCTGATTCCAAATAAGTTTATTTTTTTCAAGACTCAAAACTTATTATTTCTCACTGACAAGAACTTTCAGAAACCACGTTTGCATGCAGACGTGGACGTTTGCATGCAGACAAGAACTTTCAGAAACCACGTTTGCACGTCTTGTCAAATGAATGAAAACAACTGTTTCCTGAAAAATTATGTTCTCTGGATTTAAGACGTTTTGGAAATAAGCTCCAATTGACCATTCGTGGATATCCGTTCACACTCACGTTCTTATGATGAACACCCGTGAATTTAAACCGTTTCACAAAGAATGATCGGGGGTAATTATATTAAGTAATGTATAATCAAATGCAAAATTGTTTAACTTTAGCGTTTCATACACACGTTGTTTCACTGTATACAGGTCGCCAGACAGTTATACCGCAATCGTATAGGGCAGTCTACAATTTAAATTTTTTTACATAATATTTTTCCCCCGCGTAATAAGCAGGTTAATACGCCCTTGAATAATCAAAAGTTGTCTTTGAAATACTGTATTCGATTTTCGATTTAAGCAAGAGTTTTAGGCAAGAGAGCATTTTTCATAGCATAAAACACTTCACATCATGTAGTAAAGTACACAGTTTACATTTACAACATTAAACTTTAGTATACTTTAGTACACGACGTACAGTACTTTTATTCTTCCAAATAAGGAGAGGATTTAACCCCCACTTGTACACGGCCCTGGTACCATACATAGATTGGGAAACGCTGATCTACTCTATTTTATTCGATGAACTCAGCTTCACCACGGGCTTCACACACACACTCAGTCTTCTCATCAGCTGTTTTTTCCCATTCAGTGATTCGGACACACCCCTAGACCATGTGATTACTACCATCAGAAGTCCACAATAGCCCACAGCCGCACCTCTGATACAGCCTTTTGTAGCTTGAAGCTTTGGTAGGTTTGCGCCCATACGGTAGCATAGAAACAGCTTAGCGCTCCCTACCATCTGCTCAGTCAACCACTCTCCGAAAATTCGTGAATGCCATTCAGTCTGTCAGCAGAGTGCAAGACTGCCTACCAAATACCATCACCACCAACAGTGTTATGACCAATGATTCTCTTCTTGCATAATCTCCTCATCAAAAAAACTGCACTCAAACTACAAGGTGGACTTAAACAGAAGGATGTTCCTGAAGACGATGGTGCACGAGCTTGAATTCATGTAGAAGTTATGGAAATTATCCGACTTTTATTGGTAGTTGTAGGTAAGATACTGATCATTTGTCAATAAGATATACAAATCTTAATCAATAGCAAAATTTGCGTTCTTTTCTCCTAAGATACAACCTATTCACTATATCGTATTCTAATAAGGTAAAATGTTAGTACTAAAACATTTGCACGGATAGTCATACGTTATTTCAAACGTTGATTTAAATTTACATACTATAGTTTGTGCATATTCAAATGTCCGGATGGGGTCAAAGTTAACTGGGAACAAATGAAACTATATAAACATTATAAACTATCACGAGCAAAAATCAATCTCAATTCAAACAGGATATCATGACCTCATCAACTTTAGACAAAGTTCGGTGTTAAGAGTGTGATGTTTCACTTGCAACTGAGGAAATGAATGATCAAATAACTTTCACGTAGTTAATATTACCAAATGAGTTTCTTTTTTAAGATAGAGAAAACAGAATAAAATTTACTTTACCGCAAAATAATATAACATAATATGATAACCATGTACCATACCTAATAACTTATAGTAAAAATATGAGTACAACAAGGGTTTACGCAATTCTTAAAACTTGTCATAACCCCCTCATCACATTCAGTAGAAACATAAAATAGCTAAAACTAGACAATTACGTGAGCCACTTCTTACATAATATACTGTACACATAAAAAAAAACATCACTAATTGAGTGTATCATGACATTCATGAGTAAGTGTCACCCGAAAATAAGGAATAATGCATTACGCTTACTTACCATTTGTATATCAGTATATTCAGGTCAAGTTGAACTGTCCATTTCAAGGCTGATAACCTATTAACAAAAAAGAATATTCAATTTCAGCGATTAGCATACTACAATGATTCAATGATTACAAGGTGGAGTATGCAAATGGAAACAAGTCATGTCCTAAAAAAATATGTCTCGTGTCACTCAAGAAATCATGATACAAAGGTGCTAATAGACTGTTAATCATTAATAAACAAAATTGACAATCTAGTATTCTAGTCAATAAAACGTTTGACTTTTCTATATATATATATTTTTTTTTCATCCGCCATTAATTCGTTTTCATTCAATCATTTGACGCAATTTATGCAAGGGTGAACACTATACAACTGATAATGGAGGTTCCATAAAGAACAGACAAAAACTTCAAATAGTACAACAAAAACGAGTAACTTCACGCATGCTATCATTTAACTCTTTCCTTTCCAAACCCAATAGGCGTTACGTCGTTGCGTGCAAAAAAGTGTCCAAAATTATTTTATTGACAATATTATAAATTAATTTTATTGATGTTATATACACATTATATTACGTAAAACATCTCTACTTAATTTAGTCTAATTTGTTCAAGAAATGTAAGCGATACAAATAGTTTCAAGTGATTAAACTGCACGATTCGTTCAAAATTCCAAACCACATGTGTAACTAGGCTGTCCTGTTTTTGTTTTGTTTTTTCATTGCCACATTCCAAATTGCATACCTTAAATGTACACCTAGCTCATCTCTTTATAATGTGAGCTAGAATTTATGGCATAAAGAACTAGTTTACTCATTGGAAAGCCATATGTTATTATACATCGTGCCTTTACAAGTTTAGCCAGTCCTTGATATAAACCTACTTGACTCATATTGTAAAATATGGTTCATGTAAATTTAACCAAACTACTTTACTACTCGTTTATAATATTAACGTTCATAATTATTGACCACAATATCAAAAAGGATTTTAAATTAGTGAACTGACCCTGTAACGCACAGAACTGTTGTAGAATAAAGATTGAGGAAGCATTAATATTAATTTTTGAAAACATTTGAGCGCAAATATTTTTCACATAAACAGCTATTTCTGTACATTACAGTATTAATATTCAGATACACCTATATAATAAAACGCTGTGCCATGTAATAAAACGTATTATTAACGTTCTTCCTATATCAAGACTTAAGCAGTTTGACCTTATAAATTAAGCGTTGGTCACGACTCACGATTGACAACTACGAGCCTACGTGGAAAAAGTCATTACCGGTACCGGAAAACAAACAAACAATAATTAAAAATGACCACTTTGTATCAAATTTAAATTCAACTAACAGATGACGACTACAGATGGGAAATGACTCTAGTACGTTAAAAGCGGTTACTGTGCATTGAACCTTACTACATACAACCATGTGTAATGGTCGAAGTCCGTATTTATGTTCTGCTGATATTTTATGGATATGGTAGTAATAATTTATTTGGGGATTATTTAGTATTTTTATTTATCACTTTTAAGAAAAACAAGTACTGTACATACAGTATTACTCATTTGTCTCATTGAACACTGAAGTACTGTAATTATAGCTAGAATAAAATTATACAGTTGACGTTTTGTTTTTTCGTTTCAGTTGCAATTATTTTCTATGCAGGATCATTAATTCAGGTAAGAGAAAAAGATGATGCTTTCATCAAGTTCTAAACTTTTATGAACTTTCATATAAGCCATACCATACCTCCTGTATGTCTTCGAGTTATGCCTATGCGAGGTATACGTTAAAACTTCGCATTAATTGTTCAAACGAACAATTGCAAATTATATTGTCCCTGCAAATTGACAGGTTATTACAAAGAATCTTCAGTGACTTGTGCACCACAAACTCGCATAATAGTGAAATTTTCTCGCTTGTACAGCGAGCATCCGGGAGGTTTTCTCTCATCAATGTTTGGTGTGGCAAGTGAAGCAATTTGCGGAATACTGTGACGTCAGCTTCATGCCCAACCAATTAAAACCGATTTGCAAGAAACTGACGTCACTGAATATGTGGACAACTGTGCACAAATTTATCCACTTACCATACCAAAAATTACGGGTGTCAGAAAGACTTTAAAAATGCAGAGAAACTTAGCAGGTTTAAAACGTAATCATTTCATTGAAAAACTGTAAAATTGTAAAGTGCAAACAATGTAAGTTAAGTGAACTTTATAGCTATTCAATTCATCTTCATGCACTGCTATTCTGTTCTAGTCATGTATTGTCACCAACATAACTAAATAATAAAATATCTTATATTAATGAGAAACTTTTATATTTCTCTTTTAGCAAAAAGTAAGCACACGTTGTCACTATAAAGTCATTTTCACAGTTGATTCTTTTGTAAATTTGCAGGCAGATGACACAGCGACAGCTGCGCCAACGGAAACTGGGTTTCCCTACCTAAGCCATGTGCCAGCAACAGGTTTCACTTGTGGAGGCCGGCCTGCAGGTTATTATGCGGATGATCACCCTGATGCTCAATGCCAGGTATTGAACGAAACGGTCCCTTGCTTTTCCCATGCTTGGGAAAAAAAAAGCCCAAGAACCTTCTTCAATGTGCCATATTGCAGTACACATATACACGTGCAATGAAATTCAATTTCAATCTTCGGTGAGAATAATTGCAGCTACAGATCAGCATCGTAAAATGTTGCTAACAAGAGCAAGAACAAAGTGGTATTGAAAAGTTATTTTTAACGATTTGAATAAGATTATAGATAAGCCTATGAAGGATTTCTAGATTCCTTTAGGTGCAAGTAAGTAGGTGTGTGTGATTCTTTTGTAACCTACCAATGGTACAATATGTCTGATCATGTCACTCAACCATACATACAAATGACTTGTTACTAGAAACACTCCAGTTTTTGGGAAGTGCTACGCTAATTATACAAGATCTTGCCAATCCAGTATCAAATTAGTGATAGTCCTTAATATAATTTTAAGTAACACTTTTACTTTATTAGTGATACTAAAGTAAAACACCATTACTTGTGCAAAGTGACAATATTTTACTGATTGACACATTCTATGAATTAGAAACCAATAAACTTGACCTATGTACCTTATGCACACATTTTTAATGCTTTGTTATTACTCGTAATTTAATAATACAGAAATTTCTCGATTGATAAGGGTTCCTTATATGCGATAATATTGCTAATATGCGAATAGAGAAATCTAATAAAGCATAAACTCGTTATGTGCAAGAAACTTTTGTCATTATGCGATTTTGTACAGAGATGAACACCCTTTAAACTCTTAATAAGAGATTTTGTACAGTCACTATGCACATTCTTGATATACAAAACTTAGACTATCAATTCAGTAGTTAAGCTTTGCAAACTCATGAACACCTTAAACTCTTCATAAGAGCCGTGAACTTCCAAAAATTTGTAACTTATTAATATATATATAAATTATTTAATATAAAATAATTTTGGTATTTCTCAATCAGCCAATGTCAAGGAACTTTGTAATTTTATCCGAAGTGAAAAAGTAAACTTTTTGTTCCAATTCAATGTGTGCGTTTAATCATCTTAACAATGGAAGTTTCTAATGACCTTATAGTTCTTTCGTTTGTTTTCTGTTCTCACACACTTTATAATTTGCTCTTACATAATAAGTGAACGATCTTTACTCCTTCGTTTTCTCATTTCCATCTCCGCAAGGTTAATAATTTCTTGACTTTCGAAAAATATTCTTTCAACGTCAACAAGTGGTCCTCATTAAGGGCGTAGTTTAATTCCTCTCAAAATGGAAGGCATCACAGTTACCTTTTAACCTATGCTTTCACTGAACAAAATCACGTACAAGATCGTATCTTTCTAAATATACTTCCAGGATGTACATCAATGTAAGCTAGGATTTAGCAAACTCAACTAATTAGATTTAGAACTAAGTTAGCAAACTCATGTTATTGGACATAAGTTTAGACTATGTGACACCATAACGGTACAAGTTCAATGGATGATTACAATCAACAACAGTCTTTTGCCATGTCTTTGTATTTTTTATGTTAGCTTCACTAACGACCTATCATACGCAACCTAAAGACCTTATGATATGCAAGAGTTGCGCAATTTTAGGTATGGCAACTTGGGAAATTTTTTGACAACTGTGACGTTAACTTGTTCCCAATGAAAATCAATTATAATGAAAACTAGTTGGCTAGACGCTGACATCACAATTGTCTACAAATTATTTCACTTGCCCATGACTTGACACACCAAACATTGCGTGTGTCGGGTGTTCTTAAAGTCTCTCTGTGACATGAAATCTTTGTAGTACAAGTCGAGCAATTCGTGCACAACTGTGACATCAGCTTCTTGTCTACCAGTTTTAATTGATTGGGCAGGCAGCTGACGTCACAGTGGATCACAAATTGCTCGACTTGCCACACCAAACATTGTATGTTGCAGTTGTCCATAATACATATTTTGGTTACTCATTATGCTATGAGTATCTCGAAATATGCATCGCTGGGAAATTTTTGTCCCAAATGAAGTGCGGACATTTCCAACAACACCTCTATTCTGCGTATAGTTCCTGTTCATATACTGTCTATACAGCTGTGGAACAGTTTTTCTAAAGCTTATATATCTTATATATTCGATTTGAAACACACTATAGTTCTGCGGACTTAATGTTATAACCTAAAATTATCACAACTCGTTACTACACTATAATTATAATAAATGCTCGTAGTAATAATTATATAGTACTACAAAAACTACACTATAATTAGAGAAAAGGCTGAACTTCTATTATATGAAAAATTGTATGCACTTATTATAACTTGGCAGATCAAGTATGGAAGATGTATTCAATAGCGCATGCTAAACCTTTGAGTTATGTGAACAAAATCAGACGACGGACTTTTAAATTATTCAACATACGTGATGCAACCCACTTCGACTTATATTTAAACATTGTTTATATCAAAACCAAACCCCAATCCGCGATCTTCAGTTTGTTTTAACCGCTCATTTTCATTCACAGCACCTTTCTGTTAATATACACGTAGCCACATAAAGTATAGTAATAATTTCAATTTTTCAACAGCTGCGTCTAATTTTGGCAAATTTACATTCGTTCCAGGTATTCCATTACTGCCATCACGATGGACGAGAATTCAACTTTCTCTGCCCCAACAAGACAGTCTTCAATCAACGCGTTTTTGCTTGCGATCACTACTACAACTTCAATTGTTCGACCGCGAGACAATTCTACAGTTTGAATGAAGTCCTGTTTGGTATTTCTGCCGAAGACGAAGTGACAACTTGAAGAACCAAGAATTTTATTTTTTGCTCACTGTCATTGCCAAAAAAAAAAAAAACATTGCTCTAATGCAGTAATATTTCACAATCTTCTACCTCTTGTAACAACCATACTATGAAATGTATGACAGAGATATCGCCTTTAAAAAGCTGATATTCCGATTACTAACAACTGAGATTATAATAACAATTTTCTATACTTAATAGTGTTATTAATTTCTCATTCAAAAGTAATAAAACTGTCGGAAGGCAAAAAATTAAGTTATAAAACACATTGAAGTTCCACAAGCAATACACATATTTACAAAATACAGGGCTACTTTATTGAAGCTAAATTATTTATAAAATTGTTTTTCAAATTGCTTTCCGTCTGCTTTGATTTATTTCTGATACTAGTGATTTTATTGGAATGGGTGGTGACTTTGGGCCACCTTGTATATATTAAAAAAACTACAGTAATAATTAATTTTAGGACAAAGAATGGTTGAATTTCAAAAAAATCGTTCTTGTTTTAGGACGTTATACTGTAACTGTTGCACAGCAATGAATGATGATATTTTATAGGTGCTGTTTGACAAGATATTATTTTAAGTTTAAACTGAAACTGTGTGTAGAAGTTAAGTAATTCCATTGTGTGAAATGTATACGTACTTGATGATGTAAATAAACGTTTCTTGTTATAATCCAATAACCCATCTTTTATTTTATTAGCAACTAGAAACCTGTCTTCAGACCGTTTGAAAACACCTTGATTGTATGAGATAGCTTATATTTCAAAACCGGTCTGAAAAAATTCACTTTTTTCAAATATCACAATTAATTTTCAGAAACCATAACAAATTTCAGATGTTTAGCCTACTATTTTTGAAGTTATCATTATAAAAAACAACATTTATGAGTAAATACAGTTATACAGGTGTTGTTCCTAAACGGTCTAGTCAAATAATCACAGATGCCACGCATCAAAACAAAGCAAACGACCCGTATAAACATGGGTCCGGAAATGCTTACCTTTTGAGATAACACAAGGTGAAGTCACATAATGGAAGAGTATAAGCCTATTGTCACATAATCGCTGTAAACCTATCATCTCATAATCGGTGTAGGTATGTAAATGAATATGCACTTCGGCACCCAATTTTATAAGGAGTTGTTTTGATATATAGTATCTTTGGTTAAAATTTGACAAGACTTTAAGCATCACCCTGTACAAGTACAGCAACACAGTACCTAGTCTTGGCATATAAACTTCTGTGCAGCATGAGTTAAAACGTTGAGTCAAAAAATTAAAACTCAAACTTACAATTGGTTCATTAATTGAAGAGCCTGGTGTGAAAGAGTGTTAAATAACATTTTTGTTGAAAATGACTTAAAAGCGTTTCCGAATGTTAGGTGCAGTTCTACTCTCTTAACGCGTAATTTCGAGCAAAACAACAATACAGTATGTGCAAAGACATTAGTGCAATAAGTGTGAAGTAGCCCATAAACAACAAGATAAGTTCAGATCTTTAAACGCGTTTTACTCAAGATTGTGAAAATGTTACCTAACACCCTTTTACACCAGCTCTTCAAATTGAAGAGCTTATTTCCAAAACGTCTTATCTCCAGTTTTAATAATTTTTTAGATAAAAGACTCTGACAACTCACTGAGCATCGCTGATTCAAAATATGCTCTTTTCAAGACTGAAAACTTTTTATTTCCCACTGAAAATCACTCTCAAAAACCACGTTTACATGCAGATGCAGTTTAACTTACAGTTGAAATATTCGTGTCAGAAGATTACAGTCATTGTACAGGGTGAAAATGCATGACTTGTGGTAATTACGTCATG
>JAQIWH010006065.1:0-13486 GCA_034695005.1 Cryptops parisi
TAGTTCTAAGGAGGTATCTCTACTAGCATATCACTCTGTTAGACGGTGTACTAGCTACAGGGAGGTACCTTACTACTTTCATCATTTGTTTCAGTAAGGCTACTTTGGTACAGTGAAATTTTTAGAATCCGCTTTCGATGATTTTGCGTTAAATGAGATGTACTGTTTATCAGTTTCGCTATCTTCAACATGCCAGGATTAACTGCAACTTTTTTATTATTGACGAAATATAAGAATGACTGGGCATTTTGCGGTGTTGTGAAGACATTGCTATTTCGAAAAATGAAAGAACGTTTGATTGACTCAAGCCTATCGAATGAGAAAGATTTTCCGGATCCTGTTTAATGTGAGGTTGTGAATCATCGACATGCTGACGAAATAGTGAGTCTTTTATTTGACAAAATAAAGGTTGGAAATTGTTTAGGTACTGAGGAGCAATTTATTTTCTACGTTTTAGTGAATTTTGAAATAAAAGAGTATTTAAAAAAAAAATTTACATACTGTATATTTTTATTGTTTATTACTTTTAGAAAATGTACGTTATGTATCTTACAGTATACATACCGTACAGTAGCTATGTATACGTAACAATACGGTATGTACGTAGAAGAGGAAAAACAATCTCAAGAGAAAGCCAAACGTTTGTGGCAGATGACCAAAAGTGCAAAAATCAGAAGTGCGTTCTATCTTTGAGTACAGTTTGTAACTGGTTGAAACAACTAGTTGTCCTTATTGTTGTGATCAAGTTTGGCGTACAGTCACCAATTAGTGTCTCTTGTCCTCGTGTAATCATTATCTTACTGAGTATTCACTATCAAAATTCATAAACTTCATATATTTTCGCTCATGGTAAGTAGTGTATCTCCAATGACATTCGTTCGTCAATTTATTTTGGTGCGGCAATACTATTGCCGCAATAGATTAGATAGCATGGTATCCTCTTGGGGCGAGGATCCTGAACTATATGTAGGGAGTGAACTGACCAATGAATGACCATTTAAAGTTTCATGCAACTTTAAAGTTACATAAATGATGTAAATCAAACCCAATGAAAACTTCAAATACTTCAACAGAAAGCTAGAAATGTGTACTTTTAATATTTATTATATTAAGTTGTCCTCTGTTCCTCTTGTTGGTAAGCAAACTAGTGGAAGAAAACGTCTTGACTAAACTCTCTACCAGAAGTGAATTCTTGAACAATTTTAACATATTTTGTGAGGACCTTGATACAAATTTTGTGAGGACCTTGAACAATTTCAAACTCACACTTAATGTCTAATCCCAATTCATCTATTCTTCGTAACCTCATTATTTTAAACTACAATGTCCGAGGACTATTCTCTAAGCTCGACAAGTTTTGTTCATTTGTTTCCGATATCAACCCACACCCAACAATCATTAACTTAACTGAATCTTGGCTCAATAACCACAGCAATATCTCTATTCCGTGCTACGATATATTTAATTTGTTATATTTAATCTGTATTTATTAATTAACTTTCAACTACGAAATTTGACTATTAATTTTGAAACTCCTTTAATAATTTCACAAGTTATATCAATTGAAGAATAATTTTCTAAGAACTCTAATCTAACTGTTAGACTTTTAAGCTTAATTTTACTAATTTTAATCTTACTTTATAACTTGGAGTTTTACAAATCAATTAGTGTAAAGAAATGTCCACTCTCTGGATTTGAACCAGATGTTAGCTAAAGGCTGAGGGGGAGTTTCCCTCTTCCATGATGGGATATTTACCGAAGCACTTTATTGTACATACTCCACTTGTTCAATGAATTTACTTCAAACTTGCACAAGTTATTCAGAAGGGCTAAACACACATCGCGTTCAATTTTGGTTACAATCGCATTAAAAAAATTGTAAATGATATTTTTAATTAATTTCTTTTAAATTTTTTATCGGAGTGAGGTCTACTGTTCACAGAACTACTAGTATCATAATATTTTATTATAGAAATATATCAATATGTCTTGTGATGTCAAATCTTTTGGTCTCTTGGCTCCCTAAGCAACTATTTTTATGAGTGTTTTATGATATGCCACCATCACTTTTTGATTTTGCCACCTCCTTTGCGATGGGCGAAACAGAATTCAGGGAAACATGAATTCCTGTTTCGCCGAAAAACGGAGCAGGTGCTACTTGGTCGTTTGTATTCGGTGAAACAGGATTCGGAAAATCCTGATCTGGGGAGGGGGTGACTCATGAGTTACCTCACCGGGTGACACCCACCCTAGGCACGCCACTGGCTATTGGGCATGTTTGCAGCCGTCCTTAGGAATAAAACTTGTCGACCTTGAGATCAAACTTTAACCTCTAATTGCTTTATCAAGCAATTAGTGTCCTCTCGTGTCACTATTCTGCTCTAAACTGACGCACTTACTTTGATGTCCGACTTCGACTTGGATATCTGATGCTGATTAACAAGCTTCATGTACAGTACTTTCAAGCATGGTAAGTGTCGTGTTTCTAATTTATTCGTCGGTTTATTGTCGTTCAAACTAATTTTTATATACTTACGGAGATAGACTACGATTTTAGTAAGTTACTACACGTTTCCTTGTGATGTTGGAAAACTTATTTTAGTCTATGCTGCCAGTGTCATGTCAGGGGAAAACCCTTGAGGTTTGGCCTCTGGATTCTGTATACTTCGCTATACCGGCGGACTAGGGCGTAGATGTACGTCTGCCGAATTCGAAACAAGGCTATTTTAGTATTAAATGAATGCATACACAAGTCTAAAAATATTTTTATACTACAGAGATGAAGGGTTGCATGAAAAAGCTAGTACGGAAGTGGGCGTTAGCGTTGTTGACCTTTTGTTACAAAGTTTCAGTTTCAGTATCGGGTGGCTAGAATGGGGCGGGGCGATAGAATGGTGTCGAATTTATTTCTGTGGAATCGGGTCCTAGAATAGTAATTATGATTTATTATATTTTCTGTATATTTATGAGATACGATGATCGTGTTCGGTTTGGACTCATACGCGCATCGAAGTGTAGTGGCATATTTTTCGTTTTAATTAGTTTTGACTCCAAACTGACAAAAAGAAAAACGGGCCAAAGCTCTTCGTTGCGCGTACATACATATCTGTCTATCGTATTTATACCATACTGACTTTTTAGCATGTAAATTTGTGCATACAAAAGTCTAAAAACATGTTTATACTACAAAGATGCGGGGTTGCATAAAAAAGCTAGTACGGAAGTTATGTCAACAATTTTTAGTGATTTATTGACGAAGGTAAATGCTAATCAAAATTTTAAAAAATCGCTCACAAATCACAAATAACATATCACTCATCTTTACTGACTAGGTTAGTCAGGTGAGTGATTTTTGAGCTTAGTCAGTAAAGGTGAGTGATTTTTAATTTTTTAATTTTTAAATTTTTGATTAGCATTTACCTTCGTTAATAAATCATGCATTTAAGGGTAGGGGAACATATTGTTAACAATTTTTAGGCAATTGTTTACTCCCTCCCTCCCCCTTGTCAACAACTATTAAACTTTCGGTGACCCTTAATAAAATTATGTCAAAAAAGTTTATTCCCCTACTTTTACTATCCATCCTCTACGAGTGTTTATTTTGTATTGAGTTATTAATACTTTTTTTCAGGATGATGAAAGTATTGGTTTCGTGACCTCCAACGTTCCTGCTGATAATTGGAGACAACTAGGACGATATTTGGGTTTTAATGATACAACACTAAGCCATCTGGATCATGATCATCGTTTTGATAGTCTTCAAGAAAAGATACGTCAGATGTTGGTGAAATGGAGACACAAGAATGGATCCGAAGCCACAAGCCAACGTTTAGCTGAAGCATTACAGAAAACTGGTTTGCAACAATTAGCTCGAAACTTAGACCCAGGTGTGATATAATATGTAAGAAATTAATTAATTCGAAATGTATAAAATTTAAAATAAAACAGTTTGTTGTTCGATTGATAGACTTGCCCTTAACTACTGGCAATCAAGACAGTCCAACATCATCCGATGACCATGTGTTCAGCCAACTCACCCCAAATGAACGACGTGAGTATACAAGTACAACCACATAGTTACTTTATATATACTTATTTACATTTTCGATCAGTCAAAAATAAAATGTTCATTCATTTCATCTTATAAAACACCCCGTGGGGAAACTACAAAGCGCGTTATATAGGTGCATATAAAATATGAGACAATAAACTGTCTCATTAATGTGCAATAAAATGTCCACTCTCACTTAAAGACAATAAGTTGTCTTTAAAGTGAAAAGACAGTTCTAGCAATGAACATTTGTACTAAGGAATGGAACTAATATGCACGTGTTTAGAACGCTCAGCATGAAAAAAATATGATAGGAACAAGTCGACCTGAGAAAGTCCTCTGATATGTGACGATCTTTGAACTTCTAAAATTCTATAATAATCCTATAGAAATAAAGACCACTTTGCGAGTGACATCTGTGTTGTCAATTGAGATGAAGGTAAAGAAAGTTATTGCTTAGCTGCACTGGTTGCTTGGCTGTGCTTAGGGTATCAAGTACAATACATCTCCTCGGGTCTGATTACTGTAATTACACTATACAGTACTGACATTTAATTCTGTTTCAAATCAAACGAAAAAAAATATACGGATATCTCACGAAACAGCAAAATTATTTATCCCTTCTGGTGGTCTGAAACCACTACTAGAGTATATACCACATCTTCATAGATGTGTATACCACATAACAAAAGTTGTTATGTCTCTGCTCTCTTTTCGGAACCTATAAAAGTATTAAAAATACTTTAAAAGTTTCGTTATTAAATTGACAAAGTATTTTCAAAGTAGTATGATAGTAAATGTCGATGTAGTAGATTGTTAAAATAATACTAATAACTCTCTCATTAACATACACAACAAGTACAAATTTTCTTTTCGAATATATTGCAGAATGTCTAGAAAACATGAAATGCAAACTCAAAGGCGACTACCAAAATCTGGAATTACCAGGCATTCCAGGGGAACATTTGATAATGCCAGTGAAAGACTTGTACGTCGATCTCACTATGATCGAAATGGACAAACACGGAAAAGAAAAAGAAACAAAAAATATTCAATTAGAACAAGTCATCTTACGAAATCCATCAGAGCAAACAATGAAACAACGATATCTTGCTATTGCCGGCCCTGGATATGGAAAGACGTCCATGTTGAAGAAACTGGCTTACGATTGGGCTACGGGTGAGGAATACTTGAAACACTTCGAATTGGTTATTTTTGCACAACTACGACATGTCGAAACAAGTTATCGATTAATGATTAAAGAAGAAATACAAGCTATGATCGAATTCAAAACGGAGTATTCTTTGTTAGAAAAGGTTCAGAGTAGGGTGCTGTTGCTTTTAGATGGATATGATGAAATGCCAGTACCCGAAGATCAGGAATTTAATGCCGTGATACGTGGAAACACTTTTCCTCAAATGACCATCATTGTCACGTCACGAACCAAGCCCCCTCAGACAGAAGATGAATCAATATGGTGGAATCGACTGATTCAAATCCAAGGCTTCAGCGAAGAACGAGCCAAGGAATTTATTGCTAAATATGTCGAGACCGATGATCTCGAAACACTGTGGCAGAAAATGGACATCATAATGGTGTCAAGAAAAACCGATCTGTTACGTTGTCCTTTGTTCCTCTTGTTGGTCAGCAAACTGATGGAAGAAAACGTCTTGACTATGGTCTCGACCAGAAGTGAATTGTACAAAACAGCATTGAACTTCATGGTTCGCAGAAGTCTTGTCAGAACAAATCAATTAAAACATGGTGAATCTTTCGATCTTTTTCAGGAAACACCATCTCCTTTAGGCTCACTCAAGAAATTGTGGTTATTTCGGTCCGATAAAGTCAAAAAATATTTTGACCTTCTATTGTCGTTTGGTAAATTCGCTTGGAAACAATTGATTATTGGAAACCTTTGTTTCGATAAAAAAGACATTTTAAATCAATGCAGAGACAGTCTCATCCTCGAGATGGGTTTCTTAATGCAAAGCAACAAAGGTAATCTAAGTAGAAAACTACGCGAGTTTTACGAACCTATTCACAAAACGTTTTTAGAATTTCTCGCTGCGTTGTATTTGATGAACCAATCAAAGAATTCGAATTTTTCTAATAACATTCAAAAAATCATTACAAAGTTAGGAAAAAATAGTAGAAATTTGTTGAGTTGTTTCTTGTTTGTGGACGAACTCTCTAACAGAAGCGTTTCATTGATAACGTGTCTTAAAGAGCAACTGCAAAATTCTTTTGATGATATCTACAGAGATGTGCTATTGCAAGTAACACCAAGCAGCGAGGAAGAAATCGAACAACTTTGCATTCATTTCGAAGATCTAATGACTCCACATGTCACAGCCTTTTCAGCTAACGACGTGAATGCTTATTTGACACAAAGAGTGAAATTGAAACAAATTCAACGTCTAATCACAACATACCAGTGTTTTTTTTTAATAGAAACCATAAATGTGGAGGAAATAGTTGTTTATTTTGATGTTGATGTCGAAATCCAAAGCCCTTTTCCAAAAATTTATTGCAAACGCATAATCTTTATATTTAATGTAAATTTTCCTATTAACAAAAATTGGCATCAACTGCAGGATTTTGTTTTTAATCTTCAAAACTCCAATGATTCTGTGAAAATAGAACTCACGATGAAATTCGATGCCCAGCTGTTAAAATTACAAGATTTTCAATCTCTATATACCATAATTACAAATGTCATGCCACTACAGCAGCTACAGATGACGAACCTCTTTTTGGATGATGTAGACGTATCTGCTTGTACGACCATCTTGGCAAAAACGCAAGCTTTATACATTCATATTAAGAAAGAAAATTTCACAACCGATAGTTTGTTTAATTTAGTGAAATTATTGATCGAAGAAACTGGACGTCGCAAGTTTTTCTTTTGCCTGTTATTTGATGATTGGATACCGGGATTGGACAAGTACAATCTACCATTAAGTTTCTCTATCTCACAAAAGATTAGTAATTCTGAAGTAATTAAAATGCAATTGTTAGACTCGAGTTGGAAAGGACACGAGTTGGTTGAAACATTATATATCAATTCAACTCAGTTAAGGGAAATCGATTTCGCAAGGTGGCCTAATCTTCGCCAAGTGCTTCTTCGTTGTGAAGAATATATTAAAATGAAACATATTTTACATTTTCTTTCAAAGATAAAATTACACCAACTTTGGATTTTCTTTCAACCACCAGGTTTTCATGATAATTTTTGTCATGATCGTGTGGCCATTTCTGGTTCAAGTGGCGAAAATTGGTCCTTTTGCGGAAATGACGGTCGATCAGATACAAACCATATAAACATTGACGAACTAGTGATTGCCTCTTTGGTATATTTCGATCAATTTGTTGATGCTATCCAAGAAACTCTTTTAGGCGAGAATCCCCGCATTCGTCGTATATCGTTTCAAAATGACACATGGGTTAGCATTACAAAATTCGCATTGGAGCAGAAGTATTTTCCAAGTTCGCATTTTAAAATCTCGACCCGCTACTGGAAATCGAAAGAATCATATTTCTCTCAGTGGTTTTCTCATGGCTTTAATAATTATTTCACCATTGAGCCCGAAATAAAAAGGAATTAAATTTTATACAGTGGTGGATACTTGTAAAATTATGGAAAACATTAAGTGACATTATTGTATGGTTTCGCTAATGAATCTACTAACTAAATGTATGACATGCATAAAAACTGCGTTACACTTTATTTTGGAAACTAACATACATATGTTCTTTATAATTTCAGTAGTTTTTATTTCAGTTAATAAACTTTGTATGAAATTAATTGATGGAGTAATATCATTTTTAAAAGTACGTGATTTTTTGCATAAGATGTTATTAATTTGTATAAAAAGAGAAAGAACAAGAAACGGCATGACATATTTAATCCAATCTGTTATTTTCTCATTAATCCACTATTTCATATTTTGATGTCACCCACGTCCCACTCTCTAATTAACATTTTAATATGGACGGACAATAGCCTAAAACATTCAAGCCTTTTTTTATTAATGCGCCTGAAATATAAGCAGACATCCAAACAATTTTATGTATATAACAGAAAATACAAATATCTAGATAATCACTCATGTTTATTAACTAGAAAATCTCATTGGATTATAATAGTTAAATTTTTTAAATTCAAAATTTCCATATTTCACAGTTTATGTATTATGGAGGTGGCGTACAATTAATTTTTGCTACCCTTTTAATCCAGGGTAAATATTTCAATACTCGTAAATAAAGCCCAAAACCATCTCCTGTACCAGTACCACCTTTGACAATTCCGATTATTCTCAGCCGATCGTGATAATTGAAAATTAAAGGACCACCAGAATCACCCTAAGCGCAAAAAAAAAAATTAATTAATGAGACACATATGAAATACAAATTAACAATTCACAAAGTACGAGAAAAGCGAAATTACATTAATTACAATAAATTACAGATTTTAGATTTAGTGAATGAATGGTTCTAGGACATAAATCTTGGACAAAAAAACAACAACCTGGACACTCCTCTGTGTCCGGGTCGGTTTTTCGGACACCCGGAAACCAGGACATCCTTACGGACAAAAAAACTGTTCTAATACTCCCCGGGGTACTATTGTTTGACAGCAGTGTCCAAAACCAGAGACGTAACTTCATGATACGTGACAATTAGAGTGTTACTTATACTGATTATTTTACGTGGAATAAGTCTGTCAACTGCTGAACAACGTCAGAAGACTCT
Source organism: Cryptops parisi (assembly GCA_034695005.1). Lineage (NCBI taxonomy): Eukaryota > Metazoa > Arthropoda > Chilopoda > Scolopendromorpha > Cryptopidae > Cryptops > Cryptops parisi. The sequence goes on from JAQIWH010006065.1 coordinate 8,804, forward strand.
AAAATCGGATGGTTACTCTGCACGGGCAATGAAATAGAATTAAGAGACTCCCGACTGTTGTGGACAATTTTTTGAAGCTTGGACTCCATGTTGGAGAAACTTTTAGCTTTTAGAATTTGCAAATTTAAGCATTTAAAGGCCTTCGGTCTTATTTGACCTAGCCTTCGTGGTTAAGGTTCATCGAGTTTTGATTGACAAAATCGAATTTTATTTGAATTTGGGTATTAACTGTAACAACTGCGAGTGGTATGAAATTTCATTCAAAGATTTCTAATTGTAATAATACCCCAGTCTTGATTTTTAGTGAAATATTAATTTTTATCATAAGTTAGACTTTTTAACCAAAATGAATTGTAATGTAGAATTTTCTCTCGTATTCTGCGTATTTCCTTCTCTTTGCATTATATGGCATTATGCTTTTGTTTTTCGTTCAATAAAATCAGGAAAGTTTGCTAAGAAGTGGGCAATTTCAACAATTTCAACGAAATGTTTTTTTAAGCTTACACCGGTGCCAGATTTATCCATTTGTCCTGAACATAAAAATCTACTTGTCAAATCTACTTGATTCTTCTTGAAATTATCCTTACAAGAGTTCCAGTTCCGAATGCGCATTTCAGCTTTGCGCAAATTTCCAAGCAGCCCATCTAAATACAAAACAGTAATTATGCAATATAGTCATGTGTTGATTTAAAAAACAATTTTTCCAAGTGTAAAGTATAATAAGAAGTTCTTAAAAATTGAATTGTATGCACAATACTTTTGATTTTTTTTTGCCATTTCAATTTTATATAACATAAAAGGCATGGTTTATTCCGTATATGGAATTTTATTCCATATAAAGGATAAATTTCGCAAATAAATAACAACAAAAACAATTTAAGGTATTGTGCATACAATTTTTCAAATCATTAAATCAAATTTTGCCAAAAAAGTTTTTAACGAAAATATTGTCAATAGAAAAATAACTTTTTACAATATGATCAAAGGTTGAATTTCTTACATACAGTATGGATATTAACAGTGGGCATATTGCAGAAAGTGAACTACATTATGTCCGCATAAGGCACGCATCGTTGCATTCATGTAGCTGTTTCAGCTCCAATAGTGAACATTCAAGTGTAAGCGTGATTTGCGAATTTTATCCCGTATATGGAAAGCAGAAACAGTATTAGTTGTTTTTTAATTGGCCTTAAACTTGTTATTGGGTTGATACAAAATTAACGACCGTTTTTATAAATTAGAAATTATTGAGACGAGCGAAGCGAATCTCTCTTTATCCCTGTTGTACCAAAATCGGCATCTTGTGATTCCTTTTTCTCAAAAACTACAATAGCTTGGAAAATGAAATTTCGCACACTTACGTAAAAAAGGGCGCATTCTCGAACAAAAACTAAAAAACGGGTTTACGGGTCTAAAATTATGCCTACTCTTATGCAGCTATTTTGCACTTACTATTTTGCAGCTATTTTGCACAACCTACGAGTTGTGAATTTAAAATTTAACAATAAATCGACACACTAACATGAAAGGAAGAAGAATTTTCATCAGTATAATGAAAAAAATGTGTCCTTTAGTCAGAGCCGGATCGTGGACTTTTTACGCCCTGGGCAAAACGATTTTTGAGCGCTCTTTTTTGTAACTGTATATTTTTGTAACTGTAACTGTAACTGTTTGTACTGTATATAAATTTGTATTTCATAACCCCATATATGTACAGTATTGTGAATTACATGTATCATTTGAATGTGGCAAATATTTTTTGACACATTTTAGATTTCATGTAGCTCAATGTTTCCCAAATTTATTATTTAATGATGAAACACTTATATAATTTGTAATATAAAATGGAACCTCTTAAACATTTGAAACACCTGAAAAGAAGTGCCGCAGTCAAAATATTTTCATGTTTCAAGATCAAGTACCAAGTGAAATTAATCTATATATTGTACTATATATAAATTTAAGGAGGGGGAGCTACCAGGGAATTTGTATGAAATTACTAACTCACTAGTCAGAACTTGTAGTGCAGCTACAAGGTTCACTAGACTTATTGCCCCAGGTTTTATAAACTCATACTCTCGGAATACAATGTTGTATAGAGGTGTTGTTATCTGGAACAAGCTGTTGGATGCCGACAGAACTAGAGGAAAAGTAAGCTTCACTCAATTGATTAAGTGAAGTCTTCTTTTTGCGAACAAAATTTAAGATTAAGTCTTTACCTCCTCACTCGCAAGAGTCCTCTATGTTGGTCATATTTGTTTAATCATTTTGTGTTGTCGTACGCTCCTTGCTGTTTTTTTGCTGTTTTTTGTTTGTTTTTTTCTCGTTGTTTGTTTTTTTTTTTGGTATTAATTTAAATTGTTAATATATTATGTTCTTAGGCTGTTCTCTTTTTAGTACCTGCTGGGTCTTTTTGTTTTTGGTGTTATATGGTAGGCTCTGTTATACTCAAATTGAGTATACTTCATTTATCTTTTTTGTGTTTTTTTCTTGTTTTTCTCAGTTAATCATTAATTCTGTTTGCTGTTAGTGTATTTTTACTGGTTTTATGTACCCTGGGAGGTTATATAAGCCATATTGGCTTCCTTACCTCCACATCCATATGTGTAACTTGACAATAATGGTGTTGTGTAGGGATTGTTCTTGGAATAAAATTTACAAAAACAAAAACAAATATAATCCTGTTACTATATGCTTAATTTTACATATGCTTAATTTTTCCTCTTTTCGTCCAATAGCTTCTTTCCTAGTAATTGTAAAAATTATTGATAAGCTGCTATTTAGAGAAATTAACGAAAAATTACAGGCTAATATAAATCCAAATGCTTATGGCATTCTGAAAAATAGATCATGTAACTACTTATTGAGTACACTTTACCATCAACTATGCAGGTTTTATAACCCACAACTTCATAATATAACCATTGTATTAACTGACGTATCGAAAGCCTTTGATACTTTAAACCGGAATTCAGTTATACAGGCATGTAAAAATATAGGCGTTTCCAGCAACACTCTAAACATTAGGACTGATTATTTTACAGATAGATACTTTTACATAACTACATCTCCCGACATTAAAGTTGCATCCTCTCAAGGTGTAGTACAGGGATCCCCAAACGCATCTCTCTTTTATCAAACTGTATCCAATGAAATCCATAACATTAACCTCTACGGACATTTATATTCATATGTTGACGACAATCTGTTGCTATATCAATACCCTAAGTATGAATCACACATTAAGGACTATCAAATCCGCAATGATCTAGAATCAATTTCTTGTTGAGTAATAAACATGGCCTCCATCTAAATAATCTCAAAACTAGACAACTAACAATAACTAACCCAAACACAGAAGACCATGCCCCAATGAAGATCTTAGGGGTATGGTTTAATAAAGACTTAAATTTCTCTTTTCATATTGAGAGATTGACTTGTACGTTAAACAGACAAATTTACTTGACAAAATCATTAAAAAATATTATTACTAACAAAGAAAAATTTGTTTATCTAAAATCAAAAATAAACCCAATATTAATCTATGGTATCACCCTATGGGGAGATGCTCCCTGCTATAGAATTCGTCGCCTCCTAACAGCTTATAACCGTATAGTAAGATTACTTTATGACCTGGGCAAATACCGCTCAATTTCAACTTTCCTTCGAACAAGGAATTTGCTTAATATTAACCAATTAATCCTATTCCATCGACTAATGGAATTTGGGAGAGCATTCAGATCAGTTGACCACCCAATATCATACTTAAATGACCTTGTTATCAATTTACCAACTACATGCCAAAACTATATGTATACACTAACAATACCTGAATATGCTAGAAACCGTTTTCCTATAAACACCATTTCAATCTGAAATTCCCTCCCTACATCTATTCGAAAAAAAAATTTCCTATGTACTGATGCATTGTGTACACTGTTTTGTAAACATTTCAAGAGATCATTGCATAACCATATTGTTCAAGGTCGCCAATGATTTTATGTAAAACATTTTTATCCCGTTCGGGATGTGTCCTTTTTAATAAAAAAAATAATAAAAATAAATAAAGTGATGTAAGTACTTGATGTCACAATGCGACTTTAAAAATATTCGATTAATAACATATATAAAAATTTGGTTTGCATACTAAATTATGGTTTATGGTTTGCATAAAAATAAACGTGATGTTTATTTTAAAACATAAATTGGGTATTAATAAATAAATATTAACATAAATATTGCTGCATTAACATAAATATTGCTGCTTAAATATTAATTTATTATTTATTAATTTATTATTGCTTATAAATATTAACATAAATATTGCTGCTTATTTAAATAAGCAGGAATATTTAGATGGAATATAAAATTAAATAAAATATAAAATTTTTAAACAATAGTTGAATCCTAATCATACTGTATCCAAATTATTGTAGTGGGCTGAAAATTAGTTAAAAACAAAAACTTTGTTTTTAAGCACAACCTTTTATTCAAGGCAGAGCCAGAAACAATAAGTTTCAGGTTTCAGTATCCAATCGCAGTTTCAGTATTTGAGCTTTTGATAAAAAAAAATGGTGTTTCTCTTTCCATTAAAATATCAAAATTGAATTTGTGTATAATGAAATTATTTTTAATAGAATAACAGAAAAATAGGAAAAAGTCTATAGTAGCACATTAAATGTT
>JAQIWH010006066.1:0-13486 GCA_034695005.1 Cryptops parisi
ATAACGAGTCATCGTTATAATGAGCACTACTCTCTTCAGTACCTGGGATCTCGCTATAACCGAGTTTGACTGACGGCATACTATAACCACAAGGATTACCCAGCATGAGATCTTTGCTGACGTCGAATCGGGCTACTCCGAAAGCGGGATCGGCGTTGTTGTCATAACGGTCGATGGTGAATTCCCAGTAGTGAACTCCTCTGGAAAATCCCACCGTTCCTAGCACCACGCAATGTTCGAAACTGTCGCAACTGACAGTAAGATTATCGGCAGAAAACTTGACATCGGGCGGTGTGTTCGCCAAGTCGAGCGTAAACCAAGCAACTGGAAAATAAAGCAAAACCAAATAAGACTACGCTTATACTCGCACTTCCACTGCCATATTATTATACACGTACTTGTATATGAAAAATACCAGCAAACTTAACAAATACTGTAATTAGAAATTTTTGATAAAATGTCTCCTTTTTGTGGACTGAATCATCCAATGAATGGAAATATTAAATGTTATGGAAAAAAGATGTACAGTTCATAATACGTGCGTATACATTATCTTAAAGTGAATAATGAAATGTAAATTGACGTTAAAACCGAAACAAACAAAAAATGTCAGCAAACTAACAAAATACGAAAATAATGACAAACTGTCATTTTTTGCAACTTAATGAGCGAAAATGGAAATTGTTGGGGGAAATATAATCATCTAAAAATTTAACGTCAGTAGGTATTAACAACGTAACTTAGGCTCGATAATAAAATGCAAATAGACGTTATTGGAAACAATAACATGGACGATGACAATGGACGTAGTGTAAATGCCGGTCAAAGTGTCAGAAATGATTCCCTCAGCAGAACTTCTCCAATTTCCTTCGGAGACTTTTGCACTCTGGGCAATGCTCGCACATGCGTAAAAACACGTTCTAAATGAGAAGATAATTCAATTGGCAAAGAGAGTACTGTCTACTTTCATCGCCAACGTTGACGAGGTGCGAAAGTGTCAAAATGAATTTTGCACCAGCCAATCGAGGGAAACGTTATTGGATTTGCCACTCTCTCAAAAGATGAACGAATCATCATCGTCCACATTCAATTCTCACAACTTGATGATTCAATTCAAAGTGTCATCATAAACATAAGGAGCTTTACCAAAATGAAAAATACATACATACATAAATAAATAAATAAATAAATAAATAAATAAATAAATAAATATAATAAATAAATAAAATAAAAAAATACAAATCACAAAACTCGGTGAAATGCGGCACGTGGCAATTTCATTTTCTCTCTCGAGGGTTCTTTTCATCATCAAAAGTTGCGAAACATGATTAAAGCTTCCTGTTTAAAACTGGTGAACAGTACCTTCAGCAGTTTGTAGACAAATGCAGTCGCTGTAATCCCCTTCACCTGTGCTGTTGAAAGCTTTCACACGAGCATTGTACATGCTATTAAAATGCAGGCCATCCACCGTACAGATTGTTTCTTTGCCGCAGTAAACCTCCTGTAAAGATAAACAAAAATGAATAAATTAACAATGAACATTTTCACTAGCGTGAAACGACAATTATTTATTAGTTAACTTCTTTTTTAAACAAGTGATCAAAATTAATGAAAACAAAATGGTTGCATGTTGAAAAATAAATTGTAATTGAAGTACACTTTTGGATATTTGTGTATTAAGCAAGGGCAAGAGGACAATATAGAGTATAGATACTAGTTTAGGTTAGTTAAAATTGTTACTTGAAAAAACAGTTGTATCTTCTAACTAACCTAAACTGGTTCGTTTAAAACAACACCCTCGTGCCGCTTCGATAAAAGTGGCTGGTGTTTAATACACGATATTGAAGTTTCTAATAACATATCATTTATATGAAATTGATTTATTTTGCCAGATAGCAACTTCCAGAACACACTGTATAATGAATTTATGATCCCCAAATTCAAACTTTGGGAAATAGCATCAAATTACAAAACCCACCTGAAATGCGATATGAAAATAACGTATCACCCCCATATATTAATTCGAAGCGAATCGGAGCGTTCAGTTTCGAGCACTGAACACGACACCGTTATATAAAAGTGATACTAGACAACATCATGTATCAGTGTCGACCTATATCAAAGAGCCACGTCACACCTCCCAAGTGGACCGACGTAAAAAGGGGAGGGGAATTGAGAAACGAGAAACCCCCAGTTTCGTTATTATATATATTATACGTTGTAAGAGTTACGTGTCGTCGTACCTTGGAGCGGTTATCAATTACACGCTCCTAATCTAATCTCTATCACTGTAGTAGTAGTAGAAGGTGGGGGGAGAGGAGTTAGGCAGAAAAATAAAACTCGACTTGTTTCTCCCCCTCTAATGAAGTTCATCAACTCCCATTACTTTTACAGGGGGTTTTAGGACGCAATTTCCGCTCTTGAAAAGCTAGTTTGCGGAAGCTGATCGACTGATTTATTGTTATTCTTACTCTTAATGAGAAATTTTCGCTATTTGGTGTGTGTGGTCACGTGAAACTTCAATACATAGAGTGTATTCGTTCGACAATATTGATATAGCTCGTCATTAAATCCATCCAAAAATGAAAAAATAAAATAATTAGAGGCGGCAATTAAGCAGAATGTCAATTTAAATATACATAGATAGTTCATTTGATAACTTCCGGATAGTTTAGTAACTACGAATGTCAATTAATAACGTACAGGTGACGCCAATCTCTATTAGGGTGGTTATTTAAAAGTATTGTAATATGCACAAAAGTTAACAAATTAATAAGTACTGTACAGAAAATGTTAGATTTATGGGATTTCGTTATATGCGACATGAGAAATGTTCCAATAGGCTCGTGATAAGAGAAATGTTTTTGCTGTAATGTGATTTTGAGCGGTGATTGAACGCCGAAGTTTCTTGAGAATTGTATATGTAAATGTCGATTAATGCGAGGTTGGCACGGAACGTACCTCTCGCATAAATCGAATATCTATTTTTATCATTGAAGTTTGAGAAATCGTCAAAGAGAATTTTGTATTTCACCCTAGTGACGGTCCTAATATTAATAATAAGAATGACCTAAATAGGTTAATGTAATCTATGTGTATGTACAGTATGTGTGTCATAAACGCTTTGTGTTGTAGCATTCTGTCACTAAATGGATTTGGTTGGTTGCACATTGTTTAATGTTTACTTTCTATAACAATAACACCTTTTCTTTGCTATAGCACGGGCTAAACTACTAATGTATAATTGAAAGGCCTGGTGTAAAATAGTGTTAAGTAACATTTTTACAATTTCGAGAAAAACGTGTTTAAAGATCTGAACTTGCCTTGCTGTTTATGGGCTACTTCACACTTCTTGCACTTTGTATACTTTGTTGTTTTGTTCAAAATTAATGCTTTAGGATTGCACCTAACACATACGAAAATGCTTCTAGATAATTTTGGACAAAAATGTCACCCTTTTTACACCAGGCCCTTCAATTAACACACTACATATAATATTTATTAAAACGAATTATTTAAAAACCAAAAAAAAAACCGACAATTTCCAACTTTTTTCTTGTTTTCTACCAGTATGTCACGAATTACGGGAAATAAATCCCTCGTTCCTAATAGGGGGAAAAAACCCATTGCGAAGAAAGACTACCTATATGTCGTTGTCGTCAACGTGTGATGGGATAGAGGATTCCCTATTTCTGCTCGATGATCCTGTCAGCCGATTGGCCCTTGTGTCCCATTTCAATCTGAGTCACTGTGCCCCTCGTTAAAAGTTTTTGTCATCTCACCCTCAATGAGCTGTCAACACGGAATAATCCTTCCATCCATCATGTAGGAAACCGAACGAAATGTCCTCCTCCCCCTATCTTCTACTTCTTCTTCCTCCTCCTCCTCCTCCTCACTATCCTCTATGAGAGTGTAATAATGTACGTTATAGACGCGTATGAAAAGCTATCTGCTGCAAAGGGTTGACTCATTTCACACCATAATGCGATATGGGTCGACTTACAACGGAACCCGTGAACCGCGAAATGTAGAAAATAACACCAGCAACCATGATAATGATGATGATGATGGTAATGGATTAGCAAACCCATTGGCTACAATCAGGTGTCGGTTCCCATTTCTTGACATGATAGGGACGGGATTGCAATTGAATTTTAGTCACATACTACGAATTAAAGAGGGAGGGTTGATGCTGGAAAAATGTTATTGTCGTCCTCTAATGATCACGACAATTAATCAAGCTATAACGTATTAAATATGAAAAAAATAATAATAACAAAAATCTAAAAGTAATGGATACTTGAAAATCACTACCCAGGAGTACGGCAGCGAAAATTGTGATAATAAGTCACATGGGTTTTTTTCCAAAACATAAATAAATTAAAAATTAAAAAAAGAAAAAACGTTTTTGACGTTACGTTTGCGGCAAATGGAAGGTTACTCTTGGTGAACTGCACAAACTTTAGTGGCTAGCTAATGATAAAGTGGAATTCAGTTATTGTAATCACTTTGAGACCAGTGCTCATTGATAACAATAGCTGGCTGATAACATTAAACAATGGAAATAATACATTGAACAGTGTGTTAGGACCGACTGATAATGATGACAATAGCCAATTGATAACATTACCCGTGTTTATAATAACCAAATTCCACTGTAATAAAATGGTCAGTTTTGAACTAAATATCTATCATAATCTAAATAACTACAAAACCAACGGCAAATGATGGAAACATTCTGCAAGTATAAAATACACTAATTATGCATTATTTAAAACGAGTCGTACATCAAAAAATATGTAGGCCTACTAAATTAGGAAAAATAAATAAAAATACGTCGAGTTCTATCAAATACACCTTATTATATAACTTTAAAAAAAAATTATCAAAAACTAAAAAGTAAGAAAGGTTAGCTTGAAGTATAAACGTGAAACACCCTATATACATGATTTATCGTTGAAAAAAAATAATAAATAGTGTACAATGATAAACATCTGACAATCAATAATTCCCTACCGTGGAGTGGGGGTAAATGTGTAATCGGGCGTGTGGAGCAAGTATAGTATATGTCTTTCGGATGTTTGCGCGTGTTTGGTTAGCCATTTATTTTTCTTCTCGCACCCTTCGTTGAAAATTGATATTCCAACGAATCGCCTGCAGGTAGAAGAAGAAACTTAGTAGGTTGGAAAACAGATTAGAAACTAGACGTCGTCCTCGTCATCGTGACAGGGGGACGATGTCCACGTCTCGTCGAAATAACGCGTGAGATCAAATGGCTTTTTGCAACATTTTCTCTCCCTTTGTTTCCCTTTAATGCGCATTCCGTGTTTATGAAAAAGGAAAAAGAGAACGAGTCCCCTCTCCTCTTCGACAACCCCCCTGGCGACCATTTTATGATTCATTCATGACCGCGTTCATTAGACTGATTCACCGACAACGGCGACAAGACGACATTCCCTACGTAACCCTACTCGACGACCTCTGGGAGTCATCGAAGCAACCCTTTTAATACCGCCTACTACACAACTACTGCTGCTTATCTGATCCAAGTGCGAGTCGAACCAAGTGATTGAAACCAGCGTTGGGATTTAACCCTAGTTTGATGATCAGGTGCACTCGTTCACCCTGTAGCTCTTTCTAGTGGGTGATGATGATCGAGAGCCGATAGAGAACAGGATGGCACACGATACGCATAAGACCGTGAAGAATAATTTTAATTGGATGTGGTAGGCATTATTAACGCTTAGAAACCACTGGAAGACATTTTCTGAAACCACTACTGACACCACTCGATATCTCAATAAACTTGTTGACAACTGCATGAAATTATCACCACTATGAATTTAAAAACCATTGGTCCATAACTCGCTGCTTCGAAGGTTTGAAGGTCGAGAAACGACACGTGTGTTGACAGGTTTTAGTCCTATAAGCTTGAAATAATTATTTCAGTACAAATTGCCAAAGGTAGAATCGGTGATGCAACCATCGAGAATTTCCACAAACTCCGAATCACCGAAGTGGCACGAGTTCCCTGTCCCATGTAAAAAATCTTCAACACTGTTTGCAAAACGTTTTTGCAAGCTTTTGATAACATTTTTGCAACGTCGTAATTACTGAAACAAACACGTGGAAATATATTTTTGACTGAAATAAGTCAAGTGTTTATTTGGATGGATAGATTTATACTCTCAACAATAAATGACTGCTTACGTGATGATATTATAAGTAGGTACAAAGCTATTACACGATATAAAAGTCAATTATCTGTCTTTCCGTGCCTCAATGTTTCCAAGACAACAAGCGTAACCGTAACATAACATAATAGATGTGTTACCATACCAACATAAACAGTAACTAACAATATTAAGTTAACATAAAACACTAAATTATGTAGCAACAAAAGGTGAAACAATAACTGTCTAAACTACAATGGCTAAACGTTATGCAGTTACTAAAATGTATATGTTTAGCCATGGTTAAACCAATGAATTATGTTTATATTCTTGACGGGCATGCAGCTCGTATATACAGTATAAGAAAAAAAGCATTTATCTTTGCGTACAATAATGTGTAGTGGCTTAAAATGTAGGTATATCGTCAGCAAACACTTTTCGAGAAAAAATAGACCCTTCGTGTGACAAAATCTCAAAATTGACTGGACATTGATCCGTCTAAATTTAATATAACAAAATGTTCCACGACCCTAGCCTAAGTTCAATACTTCAGCTCTGTAGATCATTGGAAACCTACCAAATAAAGAGCTAAAATATGCTGAACCATTCCAACCTAAGAGTAAGTTTTAAAAAAGAGCTTAATAAATGAAAGAGATTGAAAATACAAATTTCTCCAAATTCCGCAAAAGACAAAGAAAATGTAGATAGAGACATCATAACCAGAACGGAATAAATTTCGACTAGTAACTCTAGTATTAATCACGGAGAGATATTATCTTATAAGACAAGAGTTTGTGTTTGTATGTGTACGTGTGCGTGTGCCTGTACCGATTCAAATCAAACTTAACAAAACAAAAAATTTCGACTTTTTTAAAAGTCGGAAAGAGTGAAGATAGCGACATTATATACAACCACAAAAAGGAATAACTATTTAATTATCCAATAAATAACTATTTAACTACAGCTATTTGATTAAGAGTAGGCCTACCAATGGCTTAAAGACATTCTCATAGGACGAAAGTGTCATTCAAACCTGACCAAGGATTTTCCAAATTGGAAAACAGATGGGAACAGGGAAAATAAAAGCATTGTAACGATAAAGGAGTAAACGTCAACTACTGTATTTACTAATCGCCAAAAGACATTATTATCATGAAACGATGGTATCGGTACCGCAAATCAAAATTAACTAGAGACAAAAATATGGACTTTTGGCAAGAGAGGTATAACCACGAAGGAAGTAAATGTCAACTACTTTATTATAGTATTAATCGCGAAGGAGAAAATTTGCCCACTCCCTCGGTGGAGTAGGCAATCTAGCCCTCGACGACGACCCTGTGTAATTAATTGGAAATCTGAAGACATCTAATTAACGCATGGTCGAACCATCGACTGAAAGGACTCGTCGTGGTGGTGGTGGTGTTTGGCTTTGCAAAGCGTGTTATTGGCTCAATAGCCTTTGGTGGTGGTCCCATTTCTGAAGAGGTCGTTCTGTAGCCAACGGGGCAGGGAAAACGAATTTAGCCAAATTTGGATTTTTCCAGAAACGAGGCTTAGCGACCCTTTGAACCCCTCGTTGATGACGGTCCAATCATCTCTTCAACTCGACCGAGTCACTCTATGATGTTGTTGTTGCTTATAGATACACACACCACTCCAATTTTCGTTGAAGATAATGAAAACTAATTTTATATGTGGACAGATCAATGTGAAATGACATAACGGTTGCCATTTAACGAGCCCATTAAACGCAGCCGATGACCATCGGTTCTTGCCTTTCGCGAATTTTCGCTTTTGGACATTTCCAATTGGGCATTTCATACACACAACATTCAAAATGATTGCCTAGCTTTACTTCCGTTAATGAGATAAACTCAAAGTCGTGTAGTTTTAATCGATAGATGGATGACCTGAACCAACGAGTAATTCCTATAGTATCCTATAGCAAAATGCCAACTCTGCCTACCTAACTTATTGGCATTTCCTTTCGCAATTCCTTCACAATCTGCAATCGCTACACATCCGAACAGCTATTTTTACTTTCTTCTGCTCATTATATACAACACCTAACTGCTACTGCAGTTTTGTATAAACTTCGATACAACACCTACTTCATTTCGTAATAACAAAACCTGAAATACGCACAATTTTGCGTAAAAAAAAGAATTTAGTCAATCGACTGAAGAGAGATGGGGGGTTAAAGAAACAATGGGGTGCAATAACAATACCTAAGTTCACAATGGGGGATAAAACTGTACGTAGCCACAACATTGATCAATTTTTGGTCTAACGCCCCCACAAATCGAGATTGAGTTTAGGGATTTTCCAACTGAAGCTACCCATGCACATGGAAAGGTAACCAAGCGTTCATGGAGGGGAAGATGTGACTCACACAACGTAATGGGACTCTGCGTACCTCCTTACTACTTCCATAATGACGTCCACTTTGGTATAGAAAACTACGCTATTCTGTTTTCATCATTTCGACAATCTGCCGAATTGATGGAGCGAAAAGTAAAACAAGATACTTCCCGAAAAAAATATAGAATCGCTTCATTCAATCATGACTCAGCCAAGGCAAAAGAAAAAACCCAGCTTGTTCAACCAAATAATAAAAAAAGGGGGAAAACAAAATCAGAAAAAAAAAAAGAAATTTTGTCGATGATTCAAAATTCACTTTTAAAATTTTAAATTAAAATTCAAACGTTGAATTTTTTTGAAAAATACAGTAGTCAATATAGCTTAAATAATTAGTTAGTGATATAATGAAACAGGAAAACCCCTAAGCGAATTCGCTACTTATTGTAGGCCTACTTTACGGACCTATATAACTAAAAATTATGTTCGCATGTTATCACTCAAATGTTGACCTTTTTATTTTAAGTGAAAAAAAATGGAAAAATGAATAAAGAAATAAAATAAAAAACGCAAAAGTGCAATTTATATAATCTCTAAAAATTTTCAAAATAAAATCAGTGTTTACGTTATCTGCTTGTTCGAGCATCATGCAAAAGCAGTCTGACTAATTTTCTGAAATGTTTATAGCTTACCTTAAAACATTGTTCATATTAAAATTTGAATTAAAAAACGTGTTGTAAGAAACACCAGAAGTTAGCCAAGATCAGAAGGTCCACTTAGTCACAAATTTGACTACGCAAATTCCAAAAATTTAAGTTAATTGATTGTAAGTCACTCACGCCTACGCCTGCTTGCGAAAAAAAAGAAGAGGAAACTCGAACCGTACGCTGTAATAAAATAGTAATAGTAGATGGGTAGGGATGTTTTTAATTAGGTAAACCGCAAATATGCAAAGTCATGAATATAACTATATTTTAAAAATTCACCGTCAGAAGCACATTTGGTTTCGTGAGTTAAACATAACATTTGGTGTTTGAGCTTCGGTTCAAACGTTTTCAGCTCTCCAATAAACATAACAATACAGTACACAGTATAAATATGTGCAAAAATAACGTTTGTATTATTAATGATCAACTATTCGCATGATATTAAAAATGACATCACATCTTACCCTAAATGCTCCATCGTTGCCATCGTCCAATTCTAAAATGTATCCTTCGATAAAACTGTCAGATTGGGGTTGCCACGCAATTGTTACACTGTTGTTTTCAGCACTACATTCTTCTGGAATTATCGAAGGTGCTCCTGGAGCTATAAAATAAATAGAAAAAAAAATTCCAGTTAAACATCACACTATAAAAAAAAAAACAAAACAAGGTTTAACATTCATTATCAGTTATAATAAGACAATCTGTTGAACAAAGAAAAAATGTATAGAAAACAACGCGCACGTTAAGAAAATTATACGCACAAAAGTTACAAACATTTAATGTTCTAGATGTTTTATAAAAACGATTTCTTTCACAAAATTTACGAGTCACTTTTTACACGCTCTTTCATTTCTTCGGTAGTTTTCAGAGTGTGGAATTGTGATTTATTTCATCTTCGTTGATGATGTAAGAGAAAAAATCAAATTCCAGACGGAAACCATTAGCGAAAGTGAATTTCAACCTATAAACCCAACTCTCATTTTATGGTTTGATTTTTAATGTCACGCTATGACGATCGGTCAATAAAATCGAATTTAAAAGGGCACTAAAATTCACACGAACAAACCTTACAAAAATGCTCAAAAAGTGATAAAAAAAAATACCATCATCCAAATAGTTTTCTCACATTTTTTTATGGAAAATTCAATTTTTCAATTAATGAAAAAAAAAGAAGAGTATTTTAATACATTTCTCATTATAGCAACGATATCAATTATACTATATACAGTGATAAATTATTTTTTCAGCAAATTCATTTTTTAAAGTATAAAATTATCAAAGCTCTAGTGCAAAGTATCGATGAATATCGGAGACTTATCTATTAATATTAGTTTGATCTCCAGTCCCAATCCTTGTTTCGTTCTGTAAAGGTCAAATGTCACGATCTGTCATGTCTTTCCGACAACATCCGAACACATTCATTTTTCTGACGTCGGTATGTAACACGTGACCAATAATATTTCGTCGCAATAAACACGACGAACCAACAAATCAAGAAATTGTTTCGTCACGTGGTATATACATACTGACGTAAAAAAAAATTAATGACGTCGAAGAGACATGATCTTCACATTTATGCAATATGTCAAAATGAAATTCATACAAAAGTTTTGCATTGAAGTTGCATGTGAGCCATTTAAATTTGAAAAGGGATGAGGCAATTTATTACAAGTACTAGAAGTAAACCCGTGCTGTAGCACGGGGGCATGAGATAAGAGTTCTGGGATAGTAATAGAGTTTACACAAACCTTGGATTCGAGTGAAACAATGAACCAACTCCATCTAGTGGCAAATAGTACAACATCTTGAGGGCGTTCTTTATTGTTACATACTGTACATACAGACATACACATACATACATACAAACAAACATAGACTTGCTTATTCTTATTAAGATGCGGATTAAATAAAAATAAAAACAACACCCACCAATGAACACTATATTATACCGTATAGCTCAAGTACACTGACCTAGAAAATAATCAGACATAAATGTCAATATTAAATAAAACAACAACCACAAACAAGCCTACGTATAATAGGTATTTTATACTCTATTTCAAATTAGCTGGCACAGAATTGCTGGCACAGAACTGAGGCAGCGAGATGAATCAGCCAATGGTTGACGAGCGTACCTCTCACACGTTTCAGTTGCTGTGTGATCAGTGGTCACACAGTGATCACCTAGCTCGCCCCTTGGCTGCCTTAAGCTAATTCCGTACCAGCTAATTTGGGATAGAGTATAGTACGTTGAAGTGAAACAACAACTTTTGTTTTATGCGCAAGAGGACATTTTATTCCAGACTAAACACATCGGTGCCTTAAATAGTGCTGTTAAACCTCCAGAGTCCTCACAAAAGCATTTCGGATCGGGTTCTTTGTGTAGAGTTTTTGTCTGCGTGATGACGGGTTTCTCCATAATTTGAGAACAAAACATCGCGGAAGATACGGTCACATTTCTTAATCCACCCACACACCATTCGAGAGTACTCCATTCAATCAAGTCTTTCGGAGCTGATGGCCGTCCACAAGCAATATCATTCGCTGTTTTATGAAAAACAATAAAATGAACAATGAATCTGTGAAACGGCACCGTGAATTCTATTCACATCCACTAGATTAAGTCTATAAAACATGAACCCGTAACTCATCATTTCGATGGATGATCGAATGATTAATTTTCTTACATGCACAATGGAATCAAGTACTGTACTATATTGATACAACGCATGTGTTCTTTCGATTACATCAAAGTGATGAGTTAATGGCTCCAAGATACAGTAGTCTCCATCGACCGACACGAAACCGAAAAACAGACGAATCAACGAAATGTCAGATTACACGATAGATTTATGATGAATAAAAAAGTTGGTATCATTCAATTGAAAAGCTTCGGGCAGCATAATGGTGAGTCATATTTTTTAAATTGTTCAAGAGAGCCTTTTTTCTGGTGAGAAACTCCATCGAGTCCCATATTAAGCAACAAGGTAATTCTTTATATTGTGTTGCCATTTTCTGGAAAATCCAGGAAGTGGTACAGTAAAAAAGTAGAAACATTACTGAGAAACAGTTTGATGTAAAAATGTCATTTTTGAGACTTAACATTATGCTGCCCGAACCCCTTCAATTCATTTCTCTCTCAACCAACCAATATTTTTAAACTAGTGTTGTCTTTATCTATTGTTTGTAATTCTTCAAGTGCCAGTGGGAAAACGATCTTCATTTTCTTTTCATTAGACATGTTTATAAAAACTGTCACTACTCGCTAAGAAATTAACAACTTTCGTTAACAAATATATACCCGATGGTGAGTGGACTCCTGAAAAATAATATAGGATTTGTACGACGACATGTCGGATAAACCATGCTACAACAATAAAAATTAATATTTCAAATCGCTACCTTCTTTATCTGTCAGCGTCCTGTCATAATAACGAAGATCAGTTACGGTAACAGTGCTTTCATCCACTTCTTTCGAAAATTCGACAGTAGACGGTCCATAATTTTCAACAGTGTGCTGTAAAGCTTTTTGTACGCCGTACAATTCACCGTCCGAATAGAGAATAGCGTGAGAACCATTGACAACAAAACAGCGATGTGTCCAACCCATTGGCCACCTTATTGAAAATAAATTGGAAGCATCGGCTATTGCCAAGACATTCGAATCGGGTTTCACTTCGAATTGGATATAATTGTTGACAGAGCTTTCATCGTTGACGTTATTTTCGGACGATTTTGGAATGGGGATGCACGCAGTGAACGAGCTCGAATAACCTTTATCCAACTTGAAACGCAAACAAATTGAATAGGAACCAGTGAAAGGAAACGCATCGGAATGAACGGTGGCATCAGACTTTTCAGGATCTAACACGATGTCGTACATTTCCGTGTGAGGAATCTTACAAACATATTCATCACCATAAGCCAATTCTTCTTCTCCGGTTACGATAAAGAAAACCACGATAAAATGATATCTGAAGATGTTTCGAAGCATTCTGATGAATTGCCAAACAACAAAATAAAAACGTATTTTCTTTTGCAACTAATATAAAGTTTAAGACCAACGATAAAGTACCGGGATGCGCCAAAGTACCGACTTACCCGCGTACAACAATCATTAAACCGCATTATAAGAACCTTATTTAACTTGGGAAAATATAAATCTATCACTCAGTTTTTAAAAACTCGTAAACTTTTTACCATAAACCAATTAATCAAATTTCATCGTTTAATAGAGCTAGCTAA
>JAQIWH010006067.1:0-13485 GCA_034695005.1 Cryptops parisi
GGGTAAGTCTTTTTTCTTTTTTGTTTACCTTAGTTTTTATTCTATGATGTATTTGAGGGTGGGGAAATTGAAGTTGTCTATTGATCAAGTAAAAACGTTGTCTGTCTGAACCATATATTTAAATCCGTAGATTCTTCAATCTTTAATACTAGAGGGGGCATACACGGGGGTAACACGGGGGCATGAGATAAGGGTTTCAAGTTAGTAATTACAAACTTTATATTCATAGCAACTAACATACAGTATTTGTACTTTTTACGTTCACAACCAACCAATCAACGAACCATCCAACCAACCATATATCTAGTGACAGAATGTTACAATTATGACCAAAGCGTCCATGACACATAACCTCGCACAGATCTGAATAATTTATTAATATAAATACTGTATATAACAAGAAAGTTAGTCTGTTGGTCCGTTTGTATGCGATGCACTCTAAGGCCTTTGATAGATCAGGACCAAATTTTGCACAGTTACTGTTTTGGACTTAGTGAAACTGAAGGTTTTTAGTTTCTCCTCTCTAATATATATCCCTTCCCCAACTTGACCCCCAATCGATAGCTTTTTTGCAACATGTTTTTCTGTTTATTTTTACGTTTGGTAACACGTAGAACTATGCTATTGTCATAATTTTTTTTTTAAAATTTGAGTAGCTGAGCATTAAACAAAAGCAAAATATGAACTTCAATTATCACCCAAGCACCGCTGTGTGAATCAGCTAGTTCCTCATGTACTGTGAATGATAGATTTTATTGGGTATTGATTGGAATATTGTTTGTTTTTCATAGTACTAGAATGATACATATTTGCCTCATTAGTCAGCTTACAACTACTTTATAGTGTTACATTTTAGTTTGCAAGTCAATTTTATGTATTGTTAAAGTTTCTAGATACTAGTAACTGTGTATGTTTAAGTGTGACATTAAAAACTTTGAGTTATCTCTATTTTTAATTAGTTTGCTGTTGTTGTTGTTGCTGCTGATGTTAAGAATCAACGACAAAATCAATAAGTGCAAACATTAAAGAAAACTTTTTAATGTTCTAAACATATTATGTGTTACGAATCGCTTACTCTTGAAATAATTGATTTCACCATTTTCGCCAACATTGTTTTCGCATTGGAAAGAAGTGCTTATGAATGAATGATCTGAAATTTATTTAGTCTCAATGAAAATGTCAGGTTTAATGCGAAGCAATTACTTTTGAATTTTCGTTCAGTTATTAGGTTTCCATTTTGATCTGGAAATTGTCAAGGAAAATTTAAACATGTGTGCTTAATTCACTTTTCCAATACTGTAGTTATGAAACATATACTACATACATTATCTTTTTTAATAATTTTAATGAAAATGATTGATTTATGTTTTCATTTCTTATAAAATTTACCTATCGTACCAAACTGGTTTTCTCAGAATACTTATTAAATAACTTGAAGTTTATACAACGGTAGATTTTGTTAATTAATTACAATAAGTATATATTAAAAAGGCTTCAAGGACATTCTTCATATAAGCTACTGTCATGCAAATATACTGTATGTACAAATATAATAAAATTTATTTTTGATTTCTGCATGTTTCGATTTATGCGAATTTCGATTTATGCGATTGTTGAGTGATTCATTGCTTGATCTATGCAAGTTTTGAGTAGTTCCATTTTTTGATTTCTGTAATTTTTGATTTATTAATTTATATATGCGACCTTTTTGTTTCATTGGGTCACTGTAGTTTTGATTTATGCGAAGAACTTGTGCACTTCTCGTTTTATGCGTTTTTGGTACATTGGACTATACAGTATATTCTCATAAACGACTGTAGATGTTCAACTTCCAGCTCACTGACAAACTAACAAGTGAATATAAAGGATATAAAAATACGTGTCAGCTGTTAAACATAGTTGGTGATAAGTTTCTTTATATATATAAAAATATTCTTCATATAAAAAATACTGCATTTAACTTAAATATTCGCAAAAAGTTGCCTGACCATGTTAGTGCCGTCCCATAAAGTTCGTTAGCAACTGTCGTTTTTCTTGGAGAAACGTAATGAAGTTGGCAAAGATTGGTAACGGCAGTTATCATCACTTATGATTCAACGCCAGACCTCGGATCTCGGTGAAGACGTTTGCTCTGTAGTGTAGTAGTATGGTCATCACACTAGATTGCAACATAAAAGTAACCCTGTCACTTCTTCAAGTGGATGAGTCAACAGTGCGTACTATATGACAGTCATAAGAAAGTTCAACGCTGAGGGATATTTAACCGAGTTCTTCTTGAAAGCAAAAGTCATTGGCACAATCAATATGGAACAGTGTGCTTTTGTATTTCTGAGAAGTTTTTTTTTTTTTTGGAACTGTTTCTTACAAAACACGACAGTCATTTGAAACCAAAGTTTTTGGGTAGCTGAAAACATTGTGACTTTGAAGTCCCTGTAGTGTGTCGTATTGATTTTTCTCGTTAATGCTAGGGTCTAGTCTCTAAAAACATGTAATGAACTAGGAGTTGTAAAGAAATTCAATTAGCAATCACTCAACGATCAATTGATTTGCGAATATGCAATAATGAAGAAACCTTTTAACAGGTCTTGCCGTATGTTAATTGTTAAATGGATAAACGATGCTGTAAATCCTGATTAATTACCATGCTTGACCTTTTCTGAATTGCATCATGTGTTTTAGACTTCTCGTTTTAGTACTGCAGAGTAATAAGGAACTTCCTGGAATAAAATCTATTATAATGACACCAACTGCACTTTGCCCAGAGCTAGAAAAAAAAGTTAATAATTCCATTTTTTTTGTCATCTTTGTGTTTATGGAGCCATGAAACCATAAACCACATATCGTTAAAAATTGCTGACACTTTTTATTTGATTGATTAAAATCAAATAACGAATTCCTCGTAAATCATTGCAATGCGTTTCGAGTGACATCTTTATGTACACTTGTTACAATGAACATTTATCACGTTTATGTAGTGATCTTTGCGTGGTGATATAATCTCTGACATTATCTCTATAATATATAAAAAAATTGGTGTCTTTTTTTGGATCATTCTGTAAAGATGACCTTTGAGGTTTGCCTTCATGTACCATTTATGTAATAGATTATAGCTTTAAATTTATATTAATGACATTGTTACCAAATTAACTTGTACTGAAGCAACTTCTTGGTATTTGATAAAAATTTCTTATGCAACCGGCATTCATTTGTATATTCATACACTTGGAAAATTAAGATGTTTTTAGATTGTGGTTAATTGAAACTTCATTGTATTAACAATTTTTTAATTAAATTGGAACTTTTATGAATTTCTTTTGCAGATCGGTAAAAGTGTAATCGAATGTTTTCACTAAAAACACGTAAAGTTAATTGAAACTTTTAACAAGCAATATTAAATAACCAAGCTAGACTTATTGCATTAGCTAGCCAACTTTTCAATATGTTGTTAAATAAACAAATTTAAACATACTAATTTGTAACTGATGAAATTACTTAGGGCAGGAATATCTCGCAAATTGTTTCGTTATTTAGTTAATTCAGTAGGCGATAGCCCGTCATCAATGATGGGGTCTAGAATTGTTATCGAAACAAGTACGATGCGAAAATTTGATGTCAACGAACTTTTATATACTGCAGTGTTTGTTAAAAATTCGTATTCATAGTTATGCGAACACCGACATAAAGAGCGTTGTTTTACTAGTGACACTAAGCTTTTTGGCAGTGCACTACAGAGCTTAGCTTTCCACATACGTATTTTCAAATTTATAAAGAGAAAATTAATTTTAGATGTGAATAATCAGAAAACACATTAAATTAATTTTACTTGTATTTCATTTTTTAATGTGATCATGTTCTCCCAGGATTACCAGTGTTTGTTGTAAGTTATAACCTAAAGACATTGAAAATGACACTCAACATACTAGAATCTAATTGCGGGCCTACATCATGAGTACACATGTATATTTTGCTGTGTAAGACAATATTAGAATGTTATACTACGATGACCAAATGTCTAAAAATGTTGGGTTGCTTAATCTTCATTGAGGTCAAACAAGGTAACTAGGCCAGTAACTTGATAATGAACTCCAACTTCATCAAGGATAACTTTTATGTTGATTACCTAGGGCCATATCGACAATGCCTGTTCACAGTGAGGAGAGTGCGAGCACATGCTCAACTCGGTGACTTTTCAATGGAAAAGTCACTGACATGAGCATATGCTCACACTCTTCAAAGTGAAAGTGTTCATTAAAATTTTGTTTAGATCGACAATGGTCTACAGGGCATCATGTCAGGGATTAACCACAATTTTATAAAATTCAAGTTGTTTGGGGGCAAAGAATATTTTGGAATAACTTGGAGAAAAACACTGTTTTAAAATAAAAACAACATGGATGGCATGAGTTTGAATGTTCAATTAAAGAAAAAAAAATAATACAAATAATTGAACATGTAGAATAAATGTATTGTCACAAATTTTCTGTTTCATTTTCACACTGTCATCGATCTGTGAAATTTAACTTTCTTACGTACAGTATTTATTTATTTATTGACATTAATGTTCTTGTGTATGACTCCCGGCCAAAACGTCGATTCATTTTTTGTCTTTAAGATTGTAGTTTTTCAAACAACTTTTTGCACTAAATTTTTTTTTGTCCTGAAGGCATATATTGATCTTTTAGATGCAACATCTGTATTGTAGTCGGATAATAAATGTTTCGACCACACCCAACTGTAAAGAAATAAGCATTGTATTTTTAGCAGATCAGTGATTTATTTATTAAAACGAGTGAAGACACTGTGCCAAAGTTTCTCTACATATTTCAATGGTTTAAAGGTGCACTGACCATCCTGAATAGAATAATTTTTAACAGCTAATCTGAGAACACTTGTGATTTTAACACTGCTTTTACATACTCTTCTATTGATGATTCTGTTTAATTTTGTATCAAAAGTCACCACTGTAAGATAACTTCTGACAATCTCGGAATACATTTACAAAGGTTAGCTTTTTTTGTGTGTATTGATTCATTCGTTGTTGTGATAAGCACTTTAGATCAGCAATGTTTGGCTTTTCATTTTTTGATGAGTCAGCAAGGCATGGCACCAAACATTTTATCTCGAAAATCTTCAAAGTGTGGTGTAGTAGATAGTGTGTTGATTTTCTGTGACGTTTTTGCTGTCACATCACGAAAGGAAAATTTCTTGCAAACATAATTTTCGTATCGCTATTTTATTTATTCAAATTTTGGTAATTTGTTTGTCAAAGACATTTTGCGAGCTTTAGGTCAACTGTATTTTCACATGACTTCACTCGCGCTAAATTTGCTAATAGCTAGTGGAATTAGATTTCTGTGTGTATCAGAAGGAAGTGAAAAGTACAATTTGGTAAATGATGCTATTTTCGTGATGAGGGTTCATCCATCATACGCTAGCAGAGAAGTAATTTTCACGAGTTCAGATTACTTACCTACAAATCTCACACAGAGTTGATTTTTTATTACGACTTATTTGCTTGCGAATGTCAAATGTCGTGTGTGCTCCGTTGCGCCATTAGGTTTTTCCTTTCCTTCGGTTAATGTGCAATTATCAAAATAGTGGAAATAAATTTCGGTTTTGTTCTAGATCCACGATTTAGTTATATAAACATGCTGCGTCCTTAGAATTTATTAGCGATATAAAATAACAACAAATCGCTTTTGCATTGGATCAATGGGTACATTGGGTGGTTGGTGAACTTCTTGTTGCGTTTGGATGTCCCGCTAAGCATATTACTCCAGCTGTTGTTAGTATGTGCTGTAAAATTCAGTTATAAAATAGACATTATACTTTAATGAGGGTGTATATCGTAGGTTTATTTTAATGTTTGTTTATTGCGGAACTGCAGTCGTTTGAATGTCATTTTTAGTTATTCGATTCTTGTTTTCCTAATTCCTGCTTTTTAACTTTTATCTTTTTTCTCACATAACTTATGTTGCTAATCTACAATTCTTGCCAGGCGTAATGGATGTTTTAAAGCATAAGGGCGACATTAAAGTTAAGTAGAAACCAATACAAATTCTTGCTAAATACATAATGAGGAATGCGTTTACCTCGTTAAAATGAAGCCTGTATGAATTATAGTATTTGTAAAAAAATATGACAGATGTTATTAATAATAATGACCCAGATCTGTGGTATATTTATGTGGTGCTTTAGCTCCGGCCATCGCGCAGAATCATCCCTCAAGTCAGCTGTTATTGGTGGTTGTATGAATCGAAACTAGTCATAATTGTAGCATTCTGTTACTAGATGGAGTTGGTTGGTTGGTTGGTTGTAAACGTAAAAACAGTTCCGAAGAACTCTTCCTGTCGCTGAAGATGGGACAACAGCGGTCTCAGTGGTAAATAATGTCATTAGTGACACAGCCACGTGTAAATCCTATGGATGCTGAAGAATGTAAACGGATGGTATCATTAGTAAACTTTCTTCCATGAGTTTCCCGATTATAGTATTATAAAACTATGATAAAAAGTATAAATATGTTAGTTTCGTAGTTATAAATCGAAAGTTTGAATTACTAACTTGGAACCTTTATGTTATCCCCATGCTACAGCACGGGTTTACTTCTGTTTGAAATAAACAGCTGAAAGTCGCGCTCTACCTAAGATAGGTTTCATAAAATAGAAATGATAAAATAGATATCTTATAGAAACTGTTTGTGAAATGAAATTGTTCTTCTTTGAGACCGCATTTTACCAGTAGCCTTAGCCATTAAGCCAGCTGTCAAAAATGTGGAATACCGATTTTGAAAAGTAGCTAATGTGATGCTTCATTTGAAGGTGTTGGTGCCAAAGAATTATTCCATCAGGCTTTCGTTTTATGCAATTGTCATGAAAGTGGAATTCTCTGTCAAGTTTAGGAGAAAGTGAGTATATTGCCAACAAAGTCAATGAAGTTATTCAAAATAGTCATTTTTCTTTCCAAGAAATGCATTTTTAAAAAATAAAATTACTATTTGGATTTCAGATTTATCCGTGTTTATCTTAGTATTCAATAGACGTCTAAATAACATTAATAGATAAAAAAAATCATTATTAGGCTGAGCAGAGAGAAATGTTTTGATTCATTCTGGTATTAAGTAATCATGAAAAACTAGTTAAGAATTCTTGAAACAAGCGTGCTTCAAAATAGAATACTCTCTTGTCAAACCGTTGTGTTTTTGGTTTCGCACCTTTGACTCTATTTCTAAAACGGCTTAAAATCAGGGTTCATTAGATTGGAAAGCTAACTGTATTGTGGGTTAAGTTTCTAATTTGAACCATAATTTGGCACCGTTTGGGTCATAATTTATTGGAGCACAGAGAGATATCCAGACTTGGGTGCCATCGACTAGGCTTGGGATGTGGGTTTCAATAGCTAATTTTATTTCACATATATACATGATACATACAAACGAAATTCAATAAAATTATTACTTGTAAACATCTATTTTCAGTATATTGTATTAACAACGAGAGAAAATACATGTTATGAGAAAATTAAAAAGGAAAGCAGTGGGCAAACCCTGGACTACACCATTGGTGAAAGGTTTAGTTTCAGGGTGATTTGAAATTTGAAAAACCTACACTTAGTAGAATAGTGATTATGGTATGTATGATTAGATTCTAAGAGAGAGACAAGTACTGTATTGATACCAGAAGTGCGTTTAAGAGTGTCAAATGCTTTTGAAAGGTCCGTCTGAACAATGATGTTGTTGGTACATTTAAGACTGTACGATTGAACTTAAATGCAGGTATAAATTTGGAAGTAAAGAATAATGAGATTTATCATTGGTTACGCTAAAGAAGTTTGGATGGCAAATGAGATTGGCGAGATCTATAATTTCTTGAAAAATAATTTTATTCATTTTATCTATGAGGAATGGCAATGAAGCAATAGGGTGGAGATTTTACGGACAGGTTCAGATTTAAACTTATAAAAAAAGAGTCAAGTAAATATTATTAAAAATAATATTTACTTATTATTAAATAATAATAAGTAATCATTATTATTTACTTAATATAAGATTGCAAACGTTGGCAATTTTATATAGACAGTTAGGATAAGGTATTAAAAATAATAGTAAGAATATCGAAAATAATAAGGGGATGTTGTGTGATGGGAAGATTCAGAAGCAGAATCCGAATAACATTAAAATATTGCTTCTAGTATGAATCTTACCCAAACCGTGCTTAGGTTTTGTCAGTTCCAGTAGCTCATGATTAGAGCGTCTTAGATATACAAGAAGTTCCTGGTTCGATCCTAGCCTGGGAGCAAGGGTTTTCAATCCGTTCTTTCTATTCAGAATAATGTTCTATAAAAAGACAAGAGTATTAAATTAAAGACATTCACTGGGTTCCTGAAAATAAAAAGTTTTTTTACTCCCCCCTCTTTCCTGTTGGAGTTATCACGTTTTGAATTGGTAGAATGTTGGCTCTCAATTTTTCTGGCTGTTAAAAGTTTGTCCCATTGTTCATTGTTTGATAACTGTCGAGTTAATTAGTACTTGTAGTTTTTTTTTTATTCGTAAGCATAAATTAATTTGAATTTGCTGAGTAAGCTAAAAATCTGGATCTTCCAGGTGAAAAAAGTTGTCTTTTTTCCGAAGTTGTTCGGGCTCAGATAAATTTTCAACCTAAGCACAATTTTTGGCTTGCTAAGCAGATCCAGATTGATTTGGGGATAACCACACATTTTTCAGTCCGATTCATTAGCGCTAATAAGTAATTCCATATAACGCAAATAGAAGATATACAGTGTAATTTATTCTAGACAATATACCTGTAGTAGTTCACTTAATTTTAGTAACAAAATCAAAATTTTGGAAAAAATGACACTCTTAGGTTACATTTAAATAGAACAAACAGGAATTTAAATAATTCAAAGCAATTTTTTCTGACATGTGCAAAAATTAACTAAATGACTACAGAAAAGTATTAGCAAAACTTTAACAAAACTAAGTTTTAGAAACGATTTTATTTAGTTTGTTTCAACCACGTTTTTGAACTTAAGTTGTTTCACGCGTGCCGGTATTGATTTTTCTGATTCGAGTTGCCTGAAAATTCCACTGGATGACACTAGTGATAGGTGGAGTTCTGGTTAGTTTTCAGGTTTAGAATTCAACTTCGCAAAAATTAACAAATTTTTATGATTTCACTGTATTTTACGGTTTTATTACTTACCAAGTACTTTCTCCATTCTGTTGTCAGGTTTCTGACAACCTTGATTTGATTATCGGTTGTTGACTTTTAAACATGATGTCGTTAATTTTAAGGTTCATTCTGTTGTTTTTATATATACGACTAAAGGTAAACTTATCAATATATACGGTAAATTTAAATCCAGGGTTCATGTTCAGATGAGGCAAACGTTTTACATAAATACGTGTTTCCAAACGAATGCGAGCATTATTGGGATTCACATTGATTTGAAATTCTATTTTAAACATTTATATTCAATTTAATTCGTAATTAAATATATGCTTTGTTTTCGTGTACATTTGGCTACAAAGATATCATAGTGATTTTGCCCGAACAGTATCTCATCGTTAGATTACTTAGACAATGTGATAAACAATAATCTTGTGTTTAATTTACTGTTTGTACGATGGCTAGGTAACGAAACGATGCAATACTGTTACCTTTAAATTTCTATGGTCATTTTGTTGTGGCTTTAAACAGGTTCAGTATAATTGGTATAAGTGAACATGCAAATCAAGGAGCACAAGTTCAAAATGTTTTTGGTATTCGTTTAAAAACGTAGGTTTGAATCTTTTTCCTGCGCCAAATTTCTATGAGACAAACATACAGACGAATGAATTTATATAGTTTAAGATGATTCATCTTTTTACAATGTCATACACATTCACAAATTAAAAATAGACTCAAACATAACCGCAATGAATTTGGAATATACTGGTAATAAAGTCATAAAGTTTGGTGATTTTTGTACTTCAGTGAGATAAACTAAAGAATGACGGAGATTTGGCCTTTGGGAAAGTTTATGAGATTTCTTGTTTATATTGATACAGTGCGTGGTATATCCTATATACTGTACAGTATATCACTTCTTTTATCAGCATAGGTAGAATTGCCTAATGTCACCTACTTAAAGATAATAAACTTATAGACGTTTGCCAATTGTTAAAGTTGAAAAATAATTAGTGGAATTTAACTTTTATGAAAGCAGATTATTAAATGCGTACAAGATGCCTGCGTAAGCCCCTAAAATGTGGTAGCTGGTCTTGGACGATCCTAGCGACCGGTTAGGGAACCAGCCGTCAGACCCTTACCACAGGTTCGTTTTTCAACAACAAGCCCTCTAAATGTGCCACCACTTTCAAGTGCAGATGACTACACTATATTACTTGTCTTTTACTACTCTAGTTTGTCACACATCTGGTCAAGAAATGTAACATGTTCGATATGTCATCAGGACATACCTTTTTTGCAAGAGTGTTAGTAATTGCACACTCTTTCCCTTTAATTTTCTCATTGAAAACTCCTCGATACTCATTATAAAAATGGAATGTTAATAAATTGTAATAACTGGCGCTGGCGCCCTTGTCTTAAAATGACATTAGTGGATTTTGCTGGTAGCAGGGACGAAAGCAATACTCAGTACTTTTCTCTTTTATTATGTTTACGTGTTAGAACAAATAAATGTGTTAAAATGAGGTAATGTACACAATATGAAGTTTTGACTTTTGAGTCTATAAATGATGTGAAACAATGCAGTTTAATTGAAAACAAGTAGCTTGCATTGAAAATGCTTTTTAAGACTTAAAGCATATAAAAATAATAATTTGCCGTTGCTGCTTAGACTGTATAATATCTACTTAGCTATATTTTCGCCTCACCCGATTAGAATTTGTTCTTCCATTTGTTAAACTAAACGCAAAAATTTAATTTTTTTAAAAGTCATAGACGAAAATACCATGTAATTTTGTTTTTTAAGTAAGTATTATAAAAAATCGTTAGCTTCATTCACTACAGCATTTTGATATCAAATACGTTTCTTTCAGAAGAATAATTATTATTATCCTGAATGCATCAAATTCTGCTGTTGATAAGAATGACCTTAAGGTCAGGCACCCCAATGCCCATTCTTCGTGATTTTGGTTGATGGTTGACGTTAACCTCGGGTTAAATGATTGATTTACTGAACTGAAGATTCATATACAAGTAGTCACCATAGAAACTGGTGATCATGAATTTCTGATTGACCTTAGGTTAAAAATGTGACTAGAAAATTCGCAACGTTCATACCTTGTTTTGTTGGTGCAACAAAATGTGAATAAAGTGAAACTTTCGTTCACCTCTATTGGCTGTTGCAAATCATTAATAAAACCTAAAAAATCAAAAAACTTTCATTTCCAATTAAGTTTCAGCACAAAGAAAGAGCTGCTAAAATAATTAATCAACATTGCAGAAATAAAAACGCTCAACAAATGATTTACTATTTGAATAAATTTGTTTAATATTAAGTCATTTTTACGTTGCACTTAAACACTTAATCAAAACAAAATTTTGCAAATTTTTTTCTGATTGTATTTCAACTTTAGAAAATAGCTTCGATTAAATAGTTTAACTTATAATACGTTTTGTTGTTGCGTACACAATCGTCACAAGTTTGGTTACATTTTGTTCATTTGATAAGTTCTGATATAAATTAGTATTGGAATGAGGTGAACAGGTCATTGTACCATTTTATATAATTTGAACCAGTTAATGATGATTTTTACAAATGACAGAGGACATTATTTTTCTGGTAAAACAGTATTTCACTCTTGCAGTAGTTCGGATAGAATTAACCCATTTTACGCAAAATATCACCTATGATCGCCTGGTTTGCAGCATCCCTTATGTTTTATTGCCATGATATCTTAATGCAATCTATATCATAAGGTGACGATTATAATCGCAAAAGACAAAATCTTGAAAATCACAATTCCCATTGAAAAACGTGCTATATTAAGAGGGTAGAAAGCTAAGTTAGTGACCGATTGGTTTTCTGATTATTTAAAGATAAAGAGATCGTGCTTTGCGTCATACAGTATTGAACTACTTTTTAGTTTTTAAAAAGTTCTAACTTTTTAATCTTTCTAACGCATAATTTTGAGCAAAACAACAATATGTGCAACTATATTAATGTAAGAAGTGTGAAGTAGCCCATAAACAACAAAGCAAGTTCTTCAGAACTTTAAACGCGTTTCCCTCGGAAATTGTAAAAATACTTAATACTCTTTTACATCTTTCACACCCTTTCAGTTATTCTACTTTTTTATCTATTATAAATAATCGCATATGAAATTTTTGTAATTCTGACTACACGGGATTAATTTGTTTATTTATTTATTTGTCTGCTTCTCTCTTGTGTCCAGTGTCTAATTACTGTCACTTTTCTCAGTTGAAGTGATGCATGAGGCCACAAGGCTTTACTTTGTTATCTTTAATGATAAAAACATTTGAAAAAACACTCGTTTGTTTTCAGGATGTCTTGTCATTTAATGTGAGATTCGCTTTTCATTTAGATTAAATATGACCAAAGAAAAAGTACTGCATTTAGAAATAGTTTTTTATTGAAAGTCTTTTGTGTGTGTTACACATTTGCAGATTTTCATCACCACTTTTAATACAGTGAAATCCTGTTATTATAATTACGGAAAATGTTATCAATCAGTTATTATTATTAATAGCCGGTTCAAGACGTTGTTTTTAACAATGTTTGTTAAAATGTCCAATTACATTGTTTAATGTTTTCAATCGACTATTGATATCAAAAACGCTAGTCTCAAAGTAATCACAATAACCGGATTTTTACTGTATAATATTTCTTTATTTGAACAGTATAGTATTTGTGAAGTATTCACTTGTAAGTTTAACCAAAATTTACGATTACAAGATTAGCAAAAACGTATCTTCATTTACTTTCAATTTATTTAACACGTATTTGTGAAATTGACCCATACTATAACGGTCTGCAAGTTTTTAGGATGTTTTATTATTTTTTTTTACTAAATAACATCGCATTAAAAAGCTAAAAACATCAAAAACAAACAGAGAATTTTGTGATGTTTTTATAATGTACGTCTCATTTTTTTGATAGTCGAAAAATTTAATTGTTTATGACTCCAGAGAACTCGACGGAGGCGCTATGATCTTCTTCATGAACAGGTGGCAATAATATACTACAGTAAAACTTCTCAAGCATCCAAGGGACCGAAAAAAAATTCGAGTTACAAAGAAATTCGAGTTAGAGAAGTTTGTTTACACGTATTGCTGGTTATAGGGACCATAAAAAAATTCGAATTAAAGGGAAATTCGAGTTAGAGAGGTTTCAGTGTACTAACAATAGCATGTTTCCACGTTGTTTTTAAAACCAAAATGAAAACACTTTTAAAATGTATTCTTTTAATCAACAGTAGTGTTTTACGTAGCATTGAAGAACTACTGAATAAATAAA
>JAQIWH010006068.1:0-13485 GCA_034695005.1 Cryptops parisi
TTACAGTCCCAGTGTCAGTGTTATTGTTACAGTCCCAGTGTCAGTGTTATTGTTACAGTCCCAGTGTCAGTGTTATTGTTACAGTCCCAGTGTCAGTGTTATTTCATGACACAGTCATTGGTATCATCCAACATCGAAAATAAAACATTAAACAGTGTCCTGGGACCGATCGATCCATGATAATAATAACAGGATTCCACTGCATTTTGCACATACAGTACACTAAGTGTTCCAACTTGTCAACTATTGAAAATCGATTGTTGTTTTCGTCCATAGATGGTGACAAACTTACAATCTCGTTCAAAGGACTCTGCGTAGCCAATTCAAATAAGGTGTTCTACGTTCAGTTCAAAGTGGAATCGAATGTGTTTACAGGTTTGCAAATTTTTCCATTATCATGTTTTGGCGTTTACATCAAAATAGACATATAACAGTAACACATTAATTTTACAGTAATCGATTGTCAACCCAACATCAAT
Source organism: Cryptops parisi (assembly GCA_034695005.1). Lineage (NCBI taxonomy): Eukaryota > Metazoa > Arthropoda > Chilopoda > Scolopendromorpha > Cryptopidae > Cryptops > Cryptops parisi. The sequence goes on from JAQIWH010006068.1 coordinate 480, forward strand.
GGAATCAACAACGCTGTGCATGTGTTTAACAAGCACCAGGATGTCTTCGCTTTTATCATGCAAATGAGGAAAAGGTTTCAAGATTATTCCGGCACAAACGTGTAAAAAAAAAAATAAACAAACGACACCGATATTTCAAAGTCCGTTTTTATCCGTAACTAAAAACAAAAGCTTGTGTGTAAATGTTATTTAATAATAATAATAATACAAAATGTACAATGCACTTGATTATTGCATCTTTAAGAATCTTTTAAATCGCGTTCAACAACAAAAATCATTATAAAAGTGTAAAAAAAAATATATATATTTTTAATTTTTATATATTTATCCTTGTTCATTTCACGACTATTTCAGTTCATTAAATTTTATCAAATTGTAAGGAACGTAAAACAGCATCCAGATGGTGAAAAACCTGAGCGTCGCCATTTACGACGACGGTGTAAAACACAGTTCACGAGGTTGTGTGTCCATTTGAATGTGTGTGTAAAAAAAAAATCATCTATCTGTACAGTGCATAGACATTTTCCTTGTGCCCCCCCAAAAAAATAAATACCTTCTCAAGAAATGTTCCATTACTAAGACGACGCTTCCAAACGTCTCACCGGGTCGTACATTTCACTTACAATAAGTTCCTCTGAATTAATTGCATATGGCATCTTTTGGTTTTGTTTTAGCGCACGTCCGTCACTGTCAAACAATTTTCTTTTTCCAACTCGTGAGCAAAACAAAAATTGGTCTCTCGTACCAAAACGTTTTTTACATCCGTACTATACTCACACGTGTGGTCATTTTATCTCTTCCACGTACGTAGCTGGGAAAATGCCACAGACGCCTCTCAGTTCACCTTGCCACCACCCGTCGTCTTGTTTCGAATGCACACTGATGATGTCGCCTGCATCAACAAAAACACAATCGATCATCATCATAAAAATCTCGTGGTTCAACCAGTAAGTCGTCGGGGTTTCCAGAACTTACCAGCATGTATAGAAAGCTCGTCGTGTAAATTGGCTTCGTAGTCGTACAGTGCTCGACACTTTGACAACGTTGGAGAGTTAGACGCGGCGACCGAAGTTAGATTTCCATAAATAGGTTCACTGTCGACGCTGAACTCGTCTGTAAATTTAAACAATGTAAAATTGATGAGTTGGGTGGGAAAATCGTCTTGCGTCGTTATTCCTTAAAATGCACTATGTATTGAATCGTTTTAGACCAGTCTATCGCATTGGGCTGCTTATAATTTGCACTTTCGGACTTTTTGTAGTGAGAATATTTTATTTGTTAAGTCTTAAATTTTTGTGATTTATTTCTTTTTGTCGTTTCACTTCCAAAAACAATACTGATCTTTGGAATAACGGCGTCATTTCATTTTAAAATTAGTCCGTAACCTGAGGCGTGTAACCTAAAGTTAACAGATTTGTTTGCCAAACTTGTTCCTTTTCCTTCTATAAATAATGACAGGAATTTTTTTAAGGACTTACCGCAATTGTCGGGTAAACTGGTGGTTCCGTCCCCGCTTCCTCGATCGCCAATCTCGAACTGGTAATAATTGGAATCGTGTTCGGAGTGGCGACGTTCGTCCAGTCGTGCCCACGATGGAACTTTCAAGATTGTCTGGATCATTCCCTGTTAACAATGATAAAATTCTAACATTTTAAACACAATCTTTTCTAAAAAAAAAAAAAATCATACAGGGTGTTCCTAAAATGACGAGTCAAATTTCAACAGATGCTACACGTCAAAACAAAGCAAAATATCCATGTCAACATTGGTCCAAAAATGCATACTCATTTGCAACATCTACAGCAATTATGAGACATGTGACTTTCCAAACCCATGTTATATATAGGTCGTTTGCATTGTTTTGGTGCATAACATCTGTGGTTAAAATTTGGGTGGACCTTTTAGAAACACCCTGTACAAAATCATCAACGCACTTGTTTATCCTTTTGTTGCTCCATGTGTTTACTCAACGGATGCGACGGCTTGGCTCGGTTTTCAATGTCCGACAAGCTGCACTGCAGCTTGTACCTCGTTGCTTCGAGGTACGTCAACATGCTTTTTATCTGTTAACGTTCAACGGAACAAATCACTTTTTTCTAGAACACGAAACGTTTCATCAAACAATTAAACAGCTAAATCGGCTAAAACTTTCTACGCACGTGTTGAATCTTTTCTTGGAAGTCTTGCGGCGATTCTTCGTCGCCGAACGTCGGCGTCTCCTGGACGACTTTGGCCAACTTTTCGACGCCTTGTTTGCCACGCTGTTCGCGTTCGATGTCATGTTTGAGGAGCAGCAACAGTTTTTCGATGGCTTCGCGTCGCCGATCCTTGTTCATTTTGTTCCCTAGGTCTTCCGCCTATTAAGAGACTTGACGTTTTACACAACAATGACGTCAACAAGTACATTAAACAATGCTTTTTTAAACATACTCTTTATACAGGGATGAGGCAACAGCTAAATATCGCAACAAATATTTGTGGTATGAAAATTCTGATTGAACTATTGCAATGCATGGGTCATCCAATAATGGAAGTGACCTTGGAAATATTTTCAAGGTCACATCCAATTATTAACTTCCATCCCACATGCAATGTAGAAAGATGAAAGTATTCACAAAATAATGTCAACGCATCAAGCAGGTTGATAATTGACTGGTAAAAACGGAAGTTACAGGCAAAAGAAGAACAGTATCACAGGAAAGCAAACTCAGGGGTAGCTGCAGCAATATGGATGATTCGACAATGGAGAAGTGAAAAAGTGATGAAAAAGGTTGTGGGAAAACCTGTTGAACTGGTGTATGTTAATGCATCAGTGTTCCGAAAACTTTTGCACCACTTTTGCACTAGGCTATATTTGTTGTGGCTGCCCTTGTTTGCTTTCCTGTCTCACCATTCTTCTTTTGCCTGTAACTTTGCTTTTCAATCTGTTTTTCCCCCCCTCCAATAGATTTTCAATTTGTTTGATGCGTTGTCATTATTTCATGAATACTTTCGTCTTTCTAAACCACATATGTTAGATGTGCTATACATGTGAGATGCATGTTAAAAAAAATTTAATAATTAAATGACCCTGAAAATTACATCCAAGGTCATTTCCGGTAACGTGATTGGGTAGCCCATCGTCAATACACATCACAATTGTTGAATCACAATTTTCATATCACTAATGGTTTTCGCAATATTTAATTGTGACCAAGCTTTTTGCCTCACCCCTGTATACCATCATATAGATATACATAAATCGTAGAATCAATTTTGATTTTTGCATGTTTCGATTTATGCAATTTTCGATGGACTATACGTTCAATTACTAGCTCACAAACTCACTCACTCACAAGGGAAGCTAATATATATATAAAGTATAAAAATTGACACTGCAACGTAGAAAAACTCGGCAACTCACGAAAAAATCGGGAAGAATTTGTTCCGGAACGTTCTTTCCCGTTCCCTTTTGCAGGATGATCTGCTGGATGTCGCTCGCAATGTTTACAGAGTTCACTGCATCTTGTAAGTGTTCGCAGAACTGTAAAGTAGATAATAATCCTTCGAAATCCATCGTTCCAGAAATAACAAGTCGAGCCTTGTTCAACAAATTTTGTTTGTTTACTATACATCATAAAGATTAAAGGATAACTTGAAGGACTCTGCGCAATATAATAATAAGCCACACTTTTTGACGTCAAAATGTCCCTCAGTAGTGTTTCTGGCTTGTTACTTTACCAATTGCTGGATTTTTCCGAAAAATAGCAGCATAATATACAGAAACACCTTGTTGCTCAGTATGGTACTCACAAGAAAAAACGGTTAAAAAAATATTGGCTTATCACCGTATTGCCAGAAGCCCTTCAATTTACGAAACCAAATCACGGTTAAGAAAATAGCACTTCATAGAAGGCTCGACCGTACGGGAAATATTGCCTATGTTATATTATTTTCGCACACACCTCTGAATACTTTGGTCCCACGGAAGACATGTGCGTCGTGTACACCTGCAAAAACTCCTGCATCGACGTCGCTCGAACCTCTTCCAACACTTGCAGGTGGTCGCTACCTCTCAACACTTCCGACTCCCATTCGAGACGCGATCGCTCCGAATTGAGGCACACCGAATAGTACTCGTTGTCGGCCTTTTTCATCGCTTCCTCCGCTTTCCGTAGTTTGCCTTCCAACTATAAATGCAACGTTTCACCATTTCTTAATTAACTAGAACTAGACTCCGTGCTGTAGCACGGGGGCTTCCGAGTTAATAATACAAACTTTAAATAAAAAGTATTGATTTTCATTAATTAATTGTATTTATTCTATGTATTATTATTTTGCACTAATTTTCCTGTCCAACTAGGCAACTTTCCAACTTGTCAAGTGTCCACTACATCACAGATCTGGGCTATTATTATTAATTAAAAAAACTACCGGTATTCAAAAATTTCTTTTCAAAAAATAAAATATAATAATAATAATAAAAAAGATTAAAACAATCACCTTCGACACTTCTTTATCCGAAAGGATTTTCCCTTTCGTCACTTTCGAATCGGCCAACTGATCCTGCACTCGTTCCGTTTCTTTAGCGTACGAAAAGCAATTCTTTTTAGCCTGTCAAATTATTAAAAAAAAATCTATAAACATGTATTGGAGTTGTCGGCAATGTATAAAATCCAGGCATTCTATAGAATGTAAAGTTTGGTTTCGGCAATGTGTGAAACTAAAAATTAGAATAGCTATAGGTTATGCAAGAATTTAGTTTAGGTTTAAATAAGATTTTTTTTTCATACTTTGCCAAAAGAGGCAAAACATTGTATAGAATGCCTGGTTTCTATACATCACTGTTAACCAGATAAACAATATTGAGGCATATTTAAAACACTTACTTTATTTTCGGAGTTTCTCAACTCCTGTAACGTTTTCGCTTGCTTATCTACAACATTTTCAATCTAGTAGAATATAATGAAAATAAATTATTAAGACAAGCGTTAACCGCTATGATGAAACCAGTAGTTAAGTTTATAACTATAAAAAAAAAACTCCCAAGAAATTACGCAAAATAAAGAAATAAATCAGAAAAAAATTAATAATAAAATTAACAAGATAAATTAAAAGAAAGAAAATAACAAAACAATTCGCACGTTAATTAAAACCAAGTGAAACCTACCACTTTTCTCTGTTTATGTTGATCGTCGATTAAGCCTTTCAACGGTTTAACTATTTCTTCAACCAGATTGTAAGCTAGGTTCCTACATAAACAAAAAAATAATACATAATAAATTATGCCATTAATTAATTAATATCAATTATAAAAATAAAAACAAAAACATTCTGAACTAATTTTATTTGTTTATATGTGAATCAACGCCACTCTTCTACACAAACGCACCAACACAAAAAACAACAAAAAAGAACGTTAACGGCCGACTTAAGAGATAAATTAGCCTCATCATCGACTAATCTTATATCTCTAGTGGTTGTTGGCATCTTATTTTTTTACAAGTCTTTATTTTTGTAACGGTTTCCAACGAACACCCAAAAAGCTCGTTTTTAACAACCACGCTCATAAAATTTTTGTACAAGATTAAATTCTTGCATGGCGTGATTTTTCTCGTTTACAAAAAAACAAAAAATAATTTTTTGTCGAGTGTATAAAAATATTAATTCATTACTGCGACGTTTAAAACTCACTAACATAAATAAATAAAATAAAATAAATATATATAACCACCACCATAACTCACTTATGAATTTCTCCTTCGGCTTCCATTTCAGACGCAACCACCTGCCACGAATGCGCCAACGTCCTATTGAATCGTACATTAAATTTTTGTTCATGATTCGAGTTTATACTTTTAACCGGCAACATACATAGAGATATATCGAGGCATTGTGTAGAAATGCTTAGCTTCTTTTGGCAAAGTGTGAAATTACATTTTGTATAGAACTGTTAGTAAAGGTTAGTTAACTTTTGTTAACGACATTATGTCTAAACAAAAAATGTTAAACCTAAATTTAGGCCTAAATTTGAGATTGCAGGAAATAAAGTCAAAATCAAGAAAAAGAAGAAAAAAAAAGACGACAAAAAAATACAAGAAAAAAGTCAAAAAAACAAAGTCAAAAATAAATAAAAGAAAAAAAGACGTCAAAAATTTTGTTTTTTGACATCTTTTATTTCTTGTTTTTGACTTTTTTTGCCTACAATCTTAAATTCAGGTTTGATTTTGTTTACAGTTAAATTACGCACAACCTAAACTCTTGCATAATTCAACTATTCCAATGCTAATTTCATACTTTGCCAAAAAGAGGATTTATACATTGGGTTATGCTATTGGATTGTCGATCCAATCACTGTATTACACATTGGTTAACTGGACTATACACATTGCCAAAATATACAAAATAAAAATACAGATTTTAAACATATCACATGTTTATATTTAAAATCTGTATTTTTATTTTGTATATATACATATACAATGTGTAAAATACATGAAACAACGTGAGTCTAAAAAAAAAACAAAGCTTACCCAATGGAATTTTGAGACGCTCTTGCAATCTTGTTGGATAATTTGGAAAGACTCTTGGCGTACGTCATTTCGAGTTCGGATCTTGAAATATCAAAATATATATATATAACACAAAAAAACAATTATAATTAATCGTTGTTAATTGTAGAACATACATAACATAGTTGAAACGTAAATACATTTAATTAATTCACGTGCTATTAAATTTTATATATACCTTTCTTGTAGAACGCTGACGACATCTTTGCAAAAATCTCCGCTCTGCTTTATGTAACGTTTCAATTCTTCAAATCCATTATGCCCCTGTAAAATAAATTAATACAAAATAAAATATTATTATTATATTTAATTTAACTTTAAAAAAAACCCACTGCATTTATAAATTTAAATCAAAATATTTGCTTTTTTATACTACAGGGTGTCCCAAAATTGTCCATACATAGATATTTGTGCTTTTCATCAGAGACCATCAAGATCATTCAGAGATCAAGTGAAGAACGTATAAAGGGTGTTCCAAAATTCTCGATACATATAGAGATAGAAAAAAAAAATTTAACTAAATTTTAACTAAGTATTACTTATAAAAGATACTACAGGCAATGCATGGAGACATTTCGGACACCCTGTTGGTTAAATCTTCATATTGTGTATTATATCAGTTAAATCCACTCGTATTATTATTATTACATGGTGTTACCCAAAAAATAAACTCCTTAAATATAATTACAATGCAAAATAATAAACACGATTTAATTACATTATGCAACACTTTAAATTGAATTAAATCTCATTTAAGCTGTCTTAATAAAAAATGCATAATAAAAAATAATAAGAATAAAAAATCCGCCTTAGCAACATACAAAATTTTAGCATTCGTTGACATTAAAGCTCATTTGAAAAATACAAAAAAAAATAAATTATAAATTATAAATTAGTTTAATAATTAAATATTAAATTTTCCAATTTTGGAAAAAAAAATTAGCATCAAACTTTCCAATGTTGAACAAATTTTAGCATCAAACTTTCCAATGTTGAAAAACTTTTACCATCAGATTGCGCAATTTTCAAAAACTGAGCATCAAACTTTCCAATTTTAAAAATTTAAGCATCAAACTTTCCAGTTTTTGAAACTTGTGCGTCAAACTTTCCAATTTTTAAAAAAAAAAAATCGAACATCATAATTTTCCAATTCTACAAAAGAAACAAAATTTAACCAACTATCAAAGCCGAGTTGACGAACGAACTATTTGTAGTAATACCACTTCGATGGAGGAGTATTCCGTTCCCATCGCTTTACGTCTTCATTTTACGCTGTTAAAGCCTGGTTAAGCAGAACACGATTTAAAACACAGAAAACAGCATCAGATATCCGAACCACGAGGTGTCGTATAGGCACAAAATAGATAAAACGCACGATAATAATCCACCAACGGCGCAGAAGAAAAATCAATCACAAATCGTCGACACACATGTATACTACATAGGTAATACCGTAAACCATATGTTCCGAGGACATTACCAATCCATATACGATTTTTGAACTGTGCACTTTTCCCTATAAGGGGGTGACTTGGAAACCAGTTTTCTCGACAAAAAAGTTTCACTCCACCTACAGTTTCCAGTACTAACAAAAAATTGTTATGAGAACGTATGCAAAAAAGAACTCAATTAAGTTCGGATCATCATCGCTCGGATTATTATTTAACGCAAAGCTTACGAAATCATTGCCCATCGAACGAGTTCGCTCCAGTTTTGTTTTATTTCATTTTATTTTTTTTTGTTATTAAAAACTTAACATAATTTTTTTTTTTAGATCATTGTGCGATTTGCATATTTTTGAACCGAAAAAAAAACCAAACAAAATAACTGTGGCATCATTTTGAAAAATCCTTTGAAAATGTTCCCCTGGCTTGAAAGACGTTTTTAAAATAGCTTGTAACACATGGTTTCGACCATATGAACAGACGTGTACAAAATGTGTAAAAAGTTTTCTTTCTTATTTAAAGAGGTAAACATTTCCTGAATTGCTCGTACACCAACAATTAGCCTTGACAGTATTTCTCTTTACCATTTATCATCATACATGGTACCAATTCTTGTATAATATTGCCATGTTAGAACAAGAGGAAGTTAAGAAAATTACATAATAATTAAACGACCATGAAAAAAATAAAATTTTAAAAAATAAATAAATAAATAACAAGCAACTGTTATGGAAACCATCAATTTTGTCAGCATTTATGAAAATAACTGCAACTTCAGCTGGCACGATGTTTATAATGCCAACCTTTACGATGAACGCTTTTGTCATGTGAACGATGTAACTATACGCTATGCAGCATTCAACATTTCCAATGCTATGTACAGTATTAAACTTATGGAACAAATTTTATATAAATATGAAAACTTAAACTTGTAAGACACCAAAACCTTGAAATTGTATATATATAGGGTGTCTGGTCAAATTTGAACAACAGATGCTATGCATCAAATCCAAGCGGAAAGTCCATATAAACATGGGTCCAGAAAATGGTCAGCTTCCAAATTATAATAAACAAAACAAAACCGTGAATTTATCCCGTCATCTCTGAAAGAAACCATTTCCGGGACCATGTTTATATGGCGTCTTCGCACTGTTTTAACGCGAAGCATCTATGGTTCCAATTTTGCCAGACTTTTCAGGAACATCCTGTATAAGTGTACAGTACTAATTTCTTTGATGATTCCAAAAACATAAGATTTCCATGAACGTTTCAAAAAAATTAAACATTAAAAAAACAAAAACGGCAATAGCGTATTAATAATGAAATTATATATCTATAAAAAAATTTTATATATCTATTTTGTTGACAACAAACATTCCATCGTTAGATTACATTTCTATGCACTACATAGATTCAGCATAACGAAATTTTGATACTTTTCGATTAGACGTCCGACCTCTCTCTCTTGTGTTGCCACTTTGCTTGTACTCAGTTACGGGTTTATTTTGCAGGTTAGGTTAGGAAAAAAAACAAATCATACATTTAATACGTTTTTGTTTTTTTCTGTAACCTAACCTGCAAAACCCTTAATCAAGTACAAGCAACACAAGAGGAGATCGGGCGTCTAATCGAAAAGTATCCAAATCTTATATCCGAAAAATTACATTAATTCAAAAACTTTTAGACACTTGAAACTATATACAATACCACATAAAAAAATTCTGGACAACTTTCAAAACATAAGATTGCTCACTCCATCCTAAAAAAAATAATAATAAAATAAACAGTAATTTTTAGTAACAAAAACTTCAGTCTACAAATATTCCATATATATCCAGTTTGTTGACAGAATCAAGAAAAATCGTCAACATACATCTCTATGCATTACAAAGATCTAATCAAATTGACAAGAAACTGGCTGTGAAATTTGAATTGCACTATTTAAGCGGATGGACCTCCCACGACAAGACCTGCTTCGAATATATATATCATATCAACATTTACAAACGCTAATAAATGCATGCATTCATTCTCAATGTTAGTGTTTACCTCGACTTTCTTCCCATTTGTCAAATGCAAATTTTGGAAATTGAAACTCAGATGATGGCAAGTGATCACTTCCTTTGGCATGTTTCTTCGCCTCGCGCACATCCCAAACAAAACTCGTTGGCCCCACTCAGAGACAATTATGCAGTAGTAGCAACAACGAGTAAATGTTTCATCTGTTTGCAGTCAAGACATACTAGCCCACTGTTGGTTGGTTGGTCGGATAAAGATATTTTTTTTTGTGTGTAAAACTGAAAAACGTTGAGCGAAATTAACCGTGGATCAACCCACTGATGCTCACTGAGACACTGATGATGATGATTCTCTGCCAAACTTTTACATGGCGGGTCAGAAAACTCATCCGTAAACACACTGTAGCTACTTTTGGAAAATCTTTGGCCGGACTTCAAGGAAAATTATAAAATTAAATTATACACACAGGTAACAGTTTGGCTGACAACTAACCAACCCATCTTGTTGATTTAGCACTTTGTTAAAATAAAAATAAAATAAAAACATTACTATACATATACTATAGTGTTGAAAATGTAAACAACACAATCATTGTTGTGAAAATTATTCCAAAAAATATAAATATAATAAAAATATGTAATAATAATTATAAATAATGATTGAAATTAATATCCGTGTTGCAAGAGGTAAAAAAAAAAAGGTGAAAACAAAACGACCTAGCAAAATGTTGGGTGTCGTGTCCGATACTAGTGATCCATAGAAAACAACCCATTAAAAAACAAGGCATGGCAATGTGTCAAGTGAAGCATAAACATTATGAAATGGTGATGTCATGTGATGGAATTTTTTCCCACATCGATAACAACACAGTGTAAATATATATAAAACTTTTAACAACACACATCATCCCAACGCCATAAGTTGGTTAGATAATCGCATTGTATTGACACCCCAATCTCCCACAAACACATTTTAAAATAATAATAATAAAAATATCTATATATTTAAAAAAATAAAAAACGTGTACAGGGTGTTCCTAAAAGATCTAGTCGAATTTTAAATATCAAAAAGTCCTTATACACATGGGTCCAGAAATGCATACTAGCGAGTATGAGACAGCAAGCCTATGAATTCATGTGACTTCACCCTGTGTTATCTCAAACGAGAAGCATTTTCAGATCCATGTTCATATGAACCTTCCGCTTTGTTTTGATGCATAGCATCTGTGGTTAAAAAATATGACTAGACCTTTTAGAAACACCCTGTATACAGAAATATAAGCTATATATAACATTAAAAAAAAATTTCAATGTACAATCGTACAATTAACATACCATATATACCATAAAAGCATCATATCGCATTATCATTATTACACCTAGTTACGTAAAATTCATATGCACTATAAAAGTTTAAAATATGCATGCAGTATGTGCAAATAATAAATAGGCTATGCAATATGCAAAAAATAGGCACTAATCCCTAAAATATGCATTCATATGCCCTAACCCTCAAAATAGGATTTATTTATAGACCACTTGTCATATACAGATATACTGTATGTACATACATAATGCAAAAACAAAATCCTATTTTTTTGATTCTGCATGTTTTGATTTATGCGAATTGAAACTTATACCATCTGAGCAATTTGATATTCAATTTATGCAAAATAAGATTAAAGCAATTAAACTGTCTATATGTTAGTTGCATATTCCCCCAAATTTTTAGAAAGCTGGATATAAGGCATCTCGAATTTCAAATCCTAGGTCTGGTCATAATACACAGAAGTGTTATATCGTACACGGTGAAAACAAACACATATTCGAAAAACTTTCAACCGAAACAGAACAAACAAAAACGTACAAAAACAGACCACACAAAACTATTCTGTTTTGTGTACATATTAAAAACTTAAAAATTAAGTCAAAACGTGCCATGTTTACCCTGAATGCAAAACAGCCTTTGGTAAAGTAGTGGTGGTGATGATTTCTCAGAGGTGTGTCGTGCGATATCAACACCATGATCCGAACGTATTAAAAATAACAAATGAATGCTGACCAACTGCGAAAGTCGGCCTCATGAATCTTTCAAGATGTGAGCCATCAACTTTGGCAAACCGGATGTGCACTTGAAGACGAAACCCTGCAGCCTTTGGGTGGCTGGGTCATTTGGACACAAACTTTGTACACGTGCAAAAAATAAATTGCATCAAATGTGGTACAGTTGTGTAATTTGCAACAGGCATTTATTAAATTTAGATGATAAAAACTTTAAAAGCGCTTACACCGTAATGATGATTTGTCTTCAAAGACAACCTATACAAGGTGTTCTTAAAAAGGTCTACTAGTCAAATTTTAACCAAAGACGTCAAAACGGAGTAAAAAGTCCATATAAAACATGAATCCGCAATATGCATATTCATTTGTAGACCTTGACCTACAGCAATTATGAGACAATAGGCCTATCCTATGAAATTGAAGCATCTCGATATGCCATTTCGTACAAATTATAAATCCAATCATAATACACAGCAAAACAAACACACTTATTCGAAAACTTGCAATCAAAACATACAATTGATCTGTTGGGTACATATTAAAACTTAAAAATAAGTCAAAACGTACCATTGTTTACAGGGTGTTTCTAAAAGGTCCAGTCAAATTTTAACCACAGATGCTACGCATCAAAACAAAGTGAAAAATCCATACAAACATGAGTCCAGAAACGCATACTCATTTTTAGACCTATAGCGATTATGAGACAAAAAGCCTATGCAATGAGACTTCACCCTGTGTTATCTCGGAATTGAAGCATTTCCAGTCCCATAGGCTGTTCACTTTGTTTTGATGCATCTGTGGTTGAAAATTGAGACGAGACCTTTTAAAAACACCCTGTATACTGCGCTTTGGCATATATATATGTTACCGCCAAAGTCCGAAGTCCGGCCAAAGTGGGAAATGACCAGCCATTTCGCACCTTGGCCGAGGC
>JAQIWH010006069.1:0-13483 GCA_034695005.1 Cryptops parisi
AGGATTTATTTATTATAAAACTGAGTCCGCGAGCATGCGCAGACGAGGGAGCCGATTCAGTCTGAAGACACGAGTGTCCCAAGGACTATGGTATGGAGATGACTTAAAGGTAGACAATCCTCTGGAACATACTCATCCATGGCTGGAACCATCCCTAGTGCTGGAGACATTACAATAAAACTGTGATTTGAGATATACCTAAAGCCAACAAGTTCATAGGAGTGATGTCTGGAGAATGTGGTGGTTATTCCTCTGTAAAATGCCACAAGATTTTACCAAGTGTACCCAAAAACCCTGCCTTCGTATGTAGAATACCAAACAAAAAATTAAAGTTCCACGTAGTTTGCATATAATGAACAATTTAAGTTAAATACCTACTTTTTTATAACAACCTGGTATGTATGTACATACACCACTACTGTGCTAGTTCATAATGATCCAAAACTATATGATAATCAATACTATGCAAAGTGCAGATAAACAATTCATTGTTATTTTAAGTGTCCACATATAATAAGTATATCGTAATAAGATGTTCATACGTCATTCACAATTTTAATACGATACGAATGAAAGTAATAACAGTAATTAATGGATGTCCTGTAAGCTTTTGGGACGGACCTTTTGGGATGAACCACATCCAGTAGTTTTTTAGCGTATACAAGGGTATATGCATATACTTTTAACTTTAAATTCTATCGATGATTTTATCGACAATATCTCGATATTTGTATCGATGTTGATCTTGGATACCACCTAACTTTTTTCTAGAAATAAAGCACTGTAATTAGTGTAATGCATCTATATACAATGTCCACTAGAGTAGCGTCCGGAAGTTTTATGCTCCATTTGTAGTTGTTTAGAACAAGCTATGTTATGTCTGTTTGTGTTTCAATGAGGTTCATGCTTGTTTCCTAAATCGACAACAAAGATAGAAATGGTATGCATACCTCCATGAGTTTAGAACTTAGAAACATCATGCAGTTGACATGCAGTAATCAAAGATTACACATCAAATGTTGATTGTAAGTAGATTCATTGGAAAAGACTAAAATAAAAAAAGAAACACAAAATACTAAAACAAAAGAAAATAAATCAACAAATAATCAAAACAATGTAAAAGAAACAGACATTCAGACGTTTGAAAACAAGAAATACACACAGAAAACTGGAAATAAAATTTATAATAAAAAGTAAGTAGGCACGATTCTCAAGCAGACGTCAACTTACTTCAGATTTTGTAAAATACAGAGTATCTGTTTGTAATATTGCTTTTTGGATCATCTCTTCGTAAATAAGGAATAAAAATTAGTGGGAAATTTCCTCTTGTCTCAATGCAATTGTGTGTGAGTGTAGAGTACACACAAGTGAATTTTATCGTCTTAAACTATACCGAACTAATATAAGAAAACGACAAGTTTACATATGGTTTGCTCATAAAGTTGCATGCTTATTCCGATTGGTTCACAGTGTCTGCAACTATCTCTAATTGAAGGCTTGTCCGGAATAAAGTTGTATGTTACAAAAATTCAATATTGAGATTAGTATGGAAGATCGTGCCTCATATATGGGCCTAGCCAGTGCTGCCAATAGACAAACTCATACCCACCTAAAACATACATGTATCACTTTGAAATTGGTCACCTAATACGTGACAATGTTGTTGCTGAATGCTTCGCCATTTACTCAAAACTATGAATTGTTACATACAGTAAATGCAACGTTATTCTGGGCAAGCCTTCAATCGGTGCAGTGATATAATTTTAAGTCTGTGCCTAGTTCATGACTTAGGCACATGCATTAACTCAGAAACTGTAAAAGTGAATAATAATTTAACACTGTCCAATTATTTCCAACTTCCACAAACACATTTTATGCCATTGCGTATTTAAAACCAGACACTTGTGGTATTTATCACCTAATACAATCATGCAATCTTGTAAAATACTCATCATGCACTGAAAAACTAAAAACATGTACCGAAAAAAATTCAGCAAAACAATGAAACGTTACCTTGGAGTTCGACAACTAAGTTGCAACTAAGTAGTTAAAAAGTTTAACAAAATATATTGTTTAAAAAAAAAATGAAAATCATTTTTAAAAAAAGTAAACCAATAGTTGTTCAAATAATGATATTAGGTATATGAAAGCAAACACAAAAAAAAAAAGTTCTTGGATCAAAGATCCTTTCTTCAGAAACTCAAAACATTGAATTGTAGAAGTCTAATAAGGTTCGGAGTACAAACGTGATCGAGTTTTTGTTTGCTCAAGTAACAATTTTTGGTATTTTTCCAAACCAGCAAAATGTTTATCGTCGATGTATTCAAAATAAAAGTTCAATAATTAACACCATTTGATTTCTGGAAACTTCTATAATGGCAAGACAAACGTTTTACAACAACACTGACATATGGCCGTTTGCTACAAAAGTTGTTTTCCACACAATCTTGTTTTAGGCCTACTCAAGCTATGATTTCAACTTTAACTGAAATAGTCACTATAACAAAAAATTCTGAATGTATAACAAAATTATTTTATTTGTCACCAATCCTGCTCCTAAACGTGTACTCAAAGCAGTCCAACCTAGGTAACACATGCAAAACCTCATCTTCGTGGCAAACTATAACTTAGTATTCCAAAGAGTTGTTTAACAAAGTAGGCTTATTATGTTTAAGTGATTATAATTATCAATCAAAACTAATATTCCAGTATTGTAATCACAGTCGTTTAAAATATTAATTGGAATTTAAGGATTACTAAGTTCTCACTGTACGCTTTTTTAATTACCCCCAATCCTGTACTATAACCACTTTCTCGCTACAATTAAAGTTGTACAACAATTCTGATTACCGAAATACTGGTATACATATAATGCAACTGTTAATTATGACCCTAGCCTAGTTATTTAAACTATACAGTAATTGTTGTTTTTATTTCTGATTTCAACCTCGAAGAACGTTTTCTTAGAAAAATCAAAATCAAATTTATAAGAAACCGAAGTTTTAGTAGGCAAGCAAGGTACCGAACGCTTTTCAAATTCTGTTGAGTTAATATACATCTAACGAAATTTTATAACATTATACTTGATATACAGTAGTTATTACACCAACTATACGTACAACTACTCTAGTTTAAGCTCAACCATAAGAAATAGCTACAACGTGCTTTTGAATCTTCGATTAACTGACTACTAAAATACTTAACACTGGATAAACCAGTTCTAAGAAAACATGTGCCCGTTTTACTGGTGGCTAAAGAAAAGTTACGTCTGCTATACAAAAAAACATGGCCAAACAGGATTACCGAACATTCGTACATTATGTAATATTCTTGTACAGTATAGGGCTACTTGATGTCAACCAGCATAATCTAAGTGGCCGTGTTAAATGAGTGGTTATGATATACTGTCATGTACAAGGAGTACCGGCACTTTTGCAAGTTCCGTATATGCGAGTTACTTGTTATGCGAAGAGAAAAATGTTCGTTATAGGGGAGAAAATTTCAATATTATGCGATTCTGTGCAGAAGTGAACAAGTGAAGTGACCAAATGCTCCTGAAATGTGTATACCACACATGTGGTGCAAATGCTGGCCCTGACATTGAAATTGGCCAGTATGCTTTTTCCATTTTGTGGGAAATTCGATATATGGCGATTTTCGATTTATTTATGTAAAACCTGCACATAAATTGAAAATTACTTGTAGTTGAAAAATACGTCATATAAAAAGTCACTTGTAAACGTACAGGATTTCGACACTTATCGATATATCGCTAATTGCCAAAGAAAAGCGTTTTGATGTTACAAAGCAATAGCCAAGTGACATTACAATCATAAGCTTATATTATATTACCACAAAAAACCCTCCACTGAACTAGATGATAAAAGACTTTTTGAACAAGAAACGTTCACTACAATTTAAAAAGCCATTAATTTAACTGTGAAAAATTGTTTATCTGTATAGAGCTGCATAAGATTAAATATTTCACAAAGTTCCAATGATAAGCCTATTACACTGAATTTCTGAATCACGCTAATATTTATGACGTTATGGACGCCGCGAAACTTCCTAATGAGTATGTCTTTTTCCCGTTAACATGGTTCTTTTATGGGAAATTTAGTATACCAAACGATGTTTCACCCCCGTGATGAACGTCATCAACGATGAACTGATGAACTTCGTCATCATTATGATGATGATGGGTAACATCCCGTTATGCGATGCATTTACTTTGTCAAAATTTTTAAGAAATAACGATGTTGGGCTGTTACGTTAGATGAAGACAGAAAGTTCGATAGAAACAACCAAGTTGGATTCGACAATGTGCGAATTCCGCAATAAGATTAAAGGAACCGAATTCGTTCGCATTCAATATTGATGATGACCATCGTGATATCCACTCTAGTAGGGTTAATTTTTTAACCAGTTTATTGGGACCAACTTTTGACCCAACTTGTCTCTGAAGCAGTCATGTAGAAAACAGTAAAATTTGAAACTTGCACATTTCCGGCCAGCATTAACACTCAAGAGAAGCTCATTTAAAGACCGTCAAATACAGCAAAACAAGTTCCGGTACATTAAAAATGCTTTTTAAGCATACTTTTTATATGCCGTCATATACAGATATACTGTACGTACATACATGATACAAATTATTCAGTCTTGATTTCTGCATGTTTCGATTTATGCGATCGTTGCGTAAATCGATATCTGATTTATGCAAATTTTGAGTAATCCCATTTTTGATTTCTGCAAGTTTTGATTTATTTATTTATATATGCGATTGGACTTATGATTCATGTTAAGGACTTATGTGGTTCTCGTTTTATGCGTTTGTTGATACACTACGCAGTATATTCTCATAAACGACTGTAGATAAAAGTATACGTTCAATTGTCAGCGCACTCACTCACAAACTCACAACTCACTCACGAGTGAAGCTAATATAAAATGTATAAAAAAACAAAAAGATGACCAAATGGCAATTCCTCCTCATGCACTGCAAGAATAAATGAAATGGTCGCTATACCTAATATTTTTGGCTCATTATTGTTAGTAACTAGTACTAATGGAGACTCCATTAGTACTAGTCATCATCATCATCTTCTAGCACTCCATTATGGAATGCTAGAAGATGATGATCAACTTTCAATTACGAATCTAAATCGGGTTGTTCAGTAAAAGTAAAAGATGTCCAGTTTATGAGAGTTTCAAACATGGGATTTTGCTATTTTGTCACGAGAAAAATCCACCCACATAGGCCTACTTGTAATAAAAGAAAATTCGCTACTGTGCGAATAAGTACAAGAAAACAAAATCTTCTGCACCTGCCCCTTTTCTGCTACAATGTGTGCACTTTGTAATCTGAAAATGAAAGTTTTTACATTAAGGCTACATGTGATTTTCGATTCATGCGAATGTCTCTGCAGAAGGTAACCTAAATTGAGGTGAGGACTACCTTTAAGTGGCGTATTCAAGGGTGGGCAAAGGGGGAAAAAACCAGAAAACCAGAAAAATGCTCGAAACTTAATAGTTTTTTTGCTTGTCTATATTATCAGAAATAGGTATCCTATTGAAAATAAATGTTTTTAGGTGATATCTTAATGAATAGTTCCCATAGTTTCATAAATTTAAAATAATTTTAAACCCCCACCCCACTCAAATCATAGGTCTTGGCCCCTCCAAACCGAATTTCTGGATACGCCCCTGCTACCTTTATTCACTTTTCTATTAAATCATCTGGGGAATCAATGCTCGGGTAACATAATTAATCAAGCTGGTCAAGTTTGATAGTCCTAATTAATGAATAATAAACGCAGTGAATTCAATGGGGTGCCTCTTAAGTCAGGCGTCGTAGGAGCATATTAAACAACACCAATACATAGTTTCTGCTTTTTTCAGGTGATAAAATTTATTGGAATTGACATACAGGGTGTCTAGAACGGCACGTAGTTTCGAAGTTGTCTACCATTATCAATTATAATGGTAGACATACTGTTTTCAAACACGTAACATTATGCACATACATGTGTTCACCATTACAATCGATACATCAATTCGAGAATTGAAGACGTTAAATAATATTTCCTGTGAAATACTACTTACTGTACCCTGACTTGTTAGTTTTGGTTTCTAAATAACACGTCAATCCGTTTAGAAACCCATTGCTAGTTTTTGTTTTCCCTTTGTATGATATGCTTCATTTGTAATAATTATAAGTACTCTAGCAATAAACAAATAATAATAAAAAAAAATTACGTACGGTTCCAGACTTAGGAATTTATATATGAGATGTCCCCTATGTATTTCATTATAATCACTCACAACAAACTACACGAGTCTTTGGTGCTATTCAATATAACCTTATGATGCCGAATTTAAAAGAAAACCCCTGTGCCACATTCCACGACAATAAATGTACTAATTAACTAAAATTACTGTTTACAATACTCTTATTAGAACAATGCCCCACCACATCCCACAACAATACATGTACTGATAACTAAAATTACTGATCACAATACTCTTAGAACAATGTCCCGACATATGGTAAACTTCTTTTTCCGTGTCAGCTGACATTCACGCACAAAATAAAAAAACAACCCTCAAGTACATTCGAATACCCAGCAGCTGAACAAGAGTCGAGGCTCGTCAAAATTCCATCAGGCAAACCGTACCTCGCAAAAAGATGAATGAAAGACACTACCTAACATTTGTCTCATTGTTATAGCGACACTGCCCATTAGTTTCGGATACCAAACAACGTCAACTACCGGTACCAAAAAAAAAAAATACTCAAACAATGAACGCAGCGGCAACAAATTCTTCAACAATCAGTCATCAGGAGTCCTCTTTATGACCCTAAATTTTGCACCTTTTTTTCCTACCCCCCTCTCCTATGCGATGCAACCCCACTGGGCACCGAGTTACAACAAGCCCCCCAGCAAGCTGTCTGCAGTTGTCCTCTTGGCTCGTAATCTTCGCAGGCAGGGAGGGCATCAACAAGCTGCTCGTGGGAACAGCTGACTGACTGACTGAGTTGTATGGGAGGAAGAAGAAGAGGAGAAAGGGGGGGGGGGGGCAATGAGAGGGAGGCAAGCCAGCCCATTGAGAAAAAAATATAACCTAGGCAGAAGCTGAGCCTACAACTGCTGAAGGCATTCTTCAACACACACACACAAGACCTATCTATCCGGCTCCCCACATCAGCACATGGCTAGAGCACTCGGGGCCACCCTTTTGAACTGACCAATAGGTGGACCCTCACCACCCACACCAAGATCGTCCTCCTCATGATCTCACTGCTGCCAGAATACACAAGTGTACGTGGGCTGCATAGCTCCAGCGTACATACAAATAGACATTGCGATAGAGCAAAATGCTTTACAGACGTGGCATCTAAACTTTCGTGGTTTTCTTTCTTATACTCTTCCTCTCCTATTGCGTGCGTGACACGCTTTGCATCGGCCATCACCTTTTTACTGTTAGGTAAGGACATCAGAATGGTGGAAGTACTATGACAGTGAAACGTCGCCACCCATTACAACAAACATGTGTAATTGGTAAATCTTGGTTCGTTTTCCACATCTACACAATACGACAGGAAATGACCAAAAAAAAACTTATTTCAAGTACATGCAGGTATTATTATCATCATCATCATCATCGCACTTTTTTAATCGTCAACAAAACTTTTTCGGGGAGAGCCTTTAAAACGCCGATAAAAGACTTCAAAAGATTATTCCAACAACAACTCGACTTTTTTTCTGGTATGGTGCTTTGCTTAATGATGTACACACACCACTTTTATCGTTCAGCAGAATCTCCAAAATGTAATGACAAAATTGCCAAGAAAAAAATAAGCACTTCGTTCCTCGTCTAAGAGTTAACTTCATAAAGTGGATCGTGACATTGTTTTTTTTTTTTTTTGTTTTCAACGACCAACGTTGACACTATCATCAAAATAAAATCCCCCACTAATTACGAGCATTACATACATTCTATACTATAGCACATCATTTTTCTTGACATTACAAAACAAGTTATTGACATCGAATGTTCAAATATAAACGAAAACTACTTCAAAAATTAGGCCTACTTATGTTATTGCTACTCGTCATCGACTTTTGGTTCTTTCTTAAGTGATTTTTGGAGCTCAAGAGATAAGCCAATTTCGGATACCCTAACTATAATCAACGGTGGGCCCCCAAAACACCCATTTAAGAAATTTCCTGATGCAGGACCAGCTGCACACACAATTCCTATGCAATTATCCAACTTAGACAAGTATGACCGGCAGCCATCAAATCTATAGGGAGTATCCGACCATTCGTGCAGTGCAGATAACTAGAAACTTTTTGGAAGAAAAAGAAAAAACACCTACTGCGTTTCTAACATTCTTGTTATGTGGAACAAATAAATCAAACAATAGATTATCACGGATGATTGACTCTTCACTGGTTTCGTTCACAATTTCTATGCTTGAAATTTCCTATCGGCCTAACATGAAATTTTTTTCCATCATTCAGCCCAATATATAGATATAATATGATCTTTCTGAAAACAAAATTCACGATTGACGTTTCAGGATCGAATCTCATTTTACAACGGTCTTGATATTAAATCTTTATATCATTAAATTTGAAATAAAAATTATTCCAAAAATAAACCAGTTCGTATTGACGATGTCAAACTGAACTACGTGGAATATTTCACTACACTAACAGTGCAATTTAATGTTGTGAATCCATACACGAGACAAAACAATAAGTTGCAATTTTTTAGCAGTCCTACTGAAAATACTTTATATCTTCCTTATAGTTTACCCCAATAGTACACCAAAACTATTGGGGTAAACTATAAGGAAGATATAAAGTTTACCAGAAGTTTGGTTTGACAAATTTTCACAATTGAGAGGTCTAGTGTAACATTGGCGGAGCACCCGAGGGGGGGGGGAGACGTGAGAAGAGCGCTGGAAAATAGATCGACTCTGATATATAATATTTTTTGTTAAATAGTGTTGTTTTAAATAACAAATAGTTTTGCTCCACTCCCTTCCTTGGTCAGAGGCTGAGCTCCGCTCCTGGGTGTTAAGTAACAGTTTTGTCAAAAATGACTTAGAAACAATTTCGAATGTGTTAGGTGTAGTTTTACCTTTCTGACGCATGATTTTGAGCAAAGCAACAATATGTGCAAAGATATTAGTGCAAGAAACGTAAAGTAGCCCATCATAGACAATAAGGCAAGTTCAGATCTTTAAACGCGTTTTCCTCGAAAGTGTGAAAATGTTAGTTAACATCCTTTTACAAAAGGCCCTTCAATTACTACAGTATGTCATCATGTATGCTTGTGGGTAGAAGTGATTCCAATTTTTGTTTCAGTATAGTGCCTGGAATGATAGCTGGACTCCAAATTATTCATCTTACAGATAGTTGATTTTTCAATTGACATAAATAAACGAATTGCTCTCCAACAGTCAATTTTCCAATTGCTGAAAAATAAGTATGGTTTTCCAAGAAACTTATTTCAGTATAACTTAGTTGTAATTTTTAAGCATATGTGCTTCATTCTTCAGATATTAAAAAGTGAACTGTCAGAATATTTCATTACCAACTTAACACGTAGCCTACTCCATTCCATTCAAATTAGACAGGCAGAGTAAGGCTTAAAAATAATCCATAGCATCTTATTAGCCGAACATAGTGAAGTCTATGTTTATCTACATAACATTCCAACTTCTGGTAAACGTCTGAAATTTCCTCAGCTTCTTAATTTAATAAAAGAGAAACGACCTTTCCCATTCGTTAACTACTCCACAAACTGTATTCCTTCTTACGCTCTCTTGTTAGTACTTAATCTGCAAAGCAGTAAATATTAACACGCCAGTCAGCACGTGGATGGTCTAAATTCAACAACATCATAAATTCTCAGCGATGGTGGTGCTGATAAATCAATATTCACAACCGAGCACCCACTTCCCTGTGGGTTTTTCCTTCTTGTTTTGGTTTCTTTGCATAACAATAATGAAAAAAGTCAAAGTCCCTCCAAACTTTGGAGAAACTCCCTCCAAAAATGAGACGAACACCCCCAATAGAAAAACAGCAGAGGGTTGTATTGTGTCATGTGTGTGTGTGTATGTATGTATGTATCATGTGTATGTGTATGTGCAGGTGATCAATTTAACGTTGTTCGGATCCACAGTCTACACAGTCCCAGCTGCTGTATTTCCACTGTGCATGCCTTTACAATGAAACCCCTGCTCTAAGTTACGACTGGAAATTACCAAATGGCAAACTGCTGGAATGTTTCCTACCACGTAACAACAAATTGCTATTAAAACATTCTTAAATTAAATTACTCCCTCCCCCCAAAACAAAACAAAAAAAACCATTGTACTGGCCATCTAAAACAGAAATATACGTGTAAACCACCATTTCATTTTCAATGATCGATGTCACGCAGAAACAAAAAATAAATAAACAAAATTTGGTATTCGTGAAATTAGCACAAAAACCAGTGACTTGTAATTTCTCACAAAAAAAATGAACGATTACCAATACAAATTTATCACTGACAATATTAAAAAAATATATAGAAAAATTCAGGACGACATAAAATTCAGGAGAATCATTTCATTTTTAAACAGTTTTAACATTTCATTTCTTAATAATACAGTATTATCTTAATATAAACCACAAAACACCGATAATGGCACAACATTTCACCAACTAATCAACAAAATTTCCGATGACAGTTACGTCTCAAGGAAGAAAAAAAATACATTATTTGAGCACAAGAGTTAAATAAAATTTATCACTCATTCCGTATCGAAACGGTCCCCCTCAAACTTTGGACCTCCAAACCCCGCGCCTGGACGTAATAGTGTAATATGTTATACTAGTAACCAGTTGGCTTATGCCCCATCCTGCAGATACGCAGCCAGCGCACAAGCAACACCATCACCAACATCACCCAAACTGCGCCCAATTATTTAATATACACCATTTCCTCCGCTAGTCGCTTCTTAGGTAAGAAGGGTAGTACTAGTAGTAGGCCTTGCTTATATAGTGGTTGGCCTGGTGGCTCGCCTCGCGGCAGCCTAAGCGGACCATCGCCGCCCTACATTGCACACACACACACACACACACACACATACACTCACAGCAAACTCGCACTAAGGCTGATGATCGAAGATGGCCTTTTAAACGCCTCGCGCCGACCAAACACGTTACGCTCGCGCCATTTCCGAGCACGGTGCACGTTTTGCAACGATGTTTTACCTGCTACGAAGCAACTTAAAGATCACATCCGACTGCTGTGATACAGAACATGGCGGTATCGACGACGACGACGACGAGAGTAGTCAGCAGCTTCAGTCGTAGTAATAGTAGTAGGTCGGTTTGCTGCTGCTGTGTTCTGCCTCTGCTGCTGCTGCCGCTGCCGCTGCTTGCTGCTGCTGCTGCTGCTGCTGCTGTTGCTGTGAGTGAGCGCAGAAATACACACAGCGACATCTAGCCTTATGTTTACAGTAGGGCCAACAAGGAGCAGTGAAGCAAGAGAAACCACTACCAAAGTTGCTTTTTTTTTTGCCTACTTTGGGCAAAAAACAAGCTAATACGATTTTTTTAATGTCGAATTACATAATTATTGTGCATATTAAAAACCTTAACCAGATTAGGTACATAAAAAAATGAATATGCACCAACACACCAAAGTTGGTCCCTAGTTTTGGGAGGAGGGGGGGGGTCTTGAAAGTGTAAAAAGTTTTTTACATGTCAAACTCAACATTTTATTTAACAAATTATATATTTTTTGTGCATATAAAAAACCCAATTAAAATTAACCAAATTAAGTGAAAATTAATATGTAAAAGACACCAAAAAGTTGTTCCCCATAAACGTTTGGAGATCTTGGGGGGTATAACGATACATGTCAAACTAATAAATGTCAAGAATTTTTACCTTTTACATCAAAATACATATAAAAAAAATTTAAAAAATGTAGGGGTACACATCGCAAAATGTTGTGAGATAAAAAAAAAATTCCAATGTGATGATTTTGATGTAAAAAAAAAAGGTAACTAATGTGACCTACATGATTTTAGTTGAAGGACTGAAGCATGAAAAATCTTCAACAATAGAACCATTGTGCTGTTTTGCACAATTAAATAAATATACTTTTCGTTCCGAGTCCTTCTATCTCCATGGTTGCAATGTTTGAAAAAAAGTGATTTATACTAAATGAAAATAGAAAGTAAACAAACTTCGAACTTTGCCAACCCAATCAACTTCACTTACACGTATATCACATCTATACAAAAAAGTTAACAACTTAAAGAAAAACAGACGAAAGGATAAAAGTATAAATAAAACAGACCGATTTGCCGAAATACCACAAATTTGAAATATTTGAAGACGTAGACGTGAAGTATCCAATTTTCAACTGGATTGAAATTTAATAACTACGGAGATGGCTAGATCCACGAAATTACGGTATTAAAATATAAGAATAAGATATCCGCATTAAAGCGATGTTAGCATTTTGTACGTTTACAACAGTATGCACAGATAATATATGAAGTCCTCGATATACAATACAAAATCGATTATCCGAATGTCATGGAACCAAGACTATCTCAGATAAACGAAAATTGGGGTAATTCGAAATTTCAATGTATATGCACGGTTTAGTATTAAAAAAAAAAAGCCAACAACGCTGTAAAACTTAAAAAAACATGAACATTCTATGAACAGTATGTGTGTACAGTATTAACTTATAATCATTTGTTTGATAAATTATCCATACCAATCGATAATGTCATTCATTTTCCGATAACGAATCGCCTTTTATGAATATATATTCGGATAAACCTTAATTTAGGATAATCGAGTGTTTTAGTATATCGCCAACATGCGACCAGAGAAATTCTCTCGAAAGTTAGGTATGCCCTACAAGGAGAGGAAAATTTCGATACCGGTACTATGCAATTTCGTTGCAGTGGCACGAGTCAACGCTAAAGTTTTTGCCACTTTTTCTGGAATTTCGATCTATGCGATTGTCGATTAATTTAACACAGAACGTAACCCACGCATAAATTTAAGATCTTCCGTGCATGCATATATACACACACACACGAACATTATTCCACATAACAACCCAATACCAATCAAATATTAATATTGATTTATTAAACGACCAACGACCAAAATACAAAATTGGTTTGTTTAGTTTTTTAACAAATGATTTTTAAAAATAAAATTTTAGAAAAGATAATACATCATTATATTATACATCATTAATTACATATGATCATATGATGCATATAATTAAATAATAGCATATGGTCATGAATTGTACTGTATATCTTCCATAGTTCCAGCTTAACCGTGTAATTGCAAACCGCCGCATTTAATAATAATATTACAGCAATAATCGCATGATCACTGAATTGTATGTATGTATGTGTTGTGTGTGTGTATGTATG
>JAQIWH010006070.1:0-13482 GCA_034695005.1 Cryptops parisi
TAAATAGCGTTGATTTAAAAATAAAATGTGACGCTCCCCCCTTGGAACTGGCTCCCCCCCCCTTGGTTAAGATGCACTCCTTGACTGTTTTTATGGGTTGCTTGCTTTGCTTTGATGTGTAACAGCATTTGTACTTAAAATTTGACTAGACCTTTTAGAAACACCCTGTATAGTCAATACAAATCATCGTTCAACGTGAGATTTACATTGACACGTTAATGCGTCAAATGAGAACCTACAGAAAGTCTTCTATTCATGTAAGTTCCTTATAGTCATTTCATTTTCGCTAATATGCGACGGCAAAAGGACACTAAAATATTCGTAATATGCAAAACAACTTTGTTATTGTGCGATTTCGTGCGATGGTGCACAGATGACTAAATGGCTTGAATAATGGGTATCAAGTTGCTTATCATCCAATACAGTTTTATCATTTGCATCTAGGAGTTACAATGACGATTCATTGCAAATGACACGATGAAAGGAAGATATCTTCAAATGAAAGACAGCCATCAACTGAGACAAATGAAATTGCATGGTAAAAGAAAATGAGCACAAAAGACAAGCAGATGCAGAACGAAGCAGGTACAATAGCTCTTCTATCTTCTTCGCCCTTCGGCACATTCCGGAAGGCATAGTTTGCTGCATTTGCAATGTCTACAAGATTTTCTCTTCAGACCACACAAGCGACGGAATAATCGATCTCCTCAAGTGAAAAGGAACAGCAGTTCGTCAATTGTCCATTCTTTTGCAAGACAGATAGCACTTCCATATATTACAGCTTAAAAGAACACAAAGGCGAAGAAGCGAGGTGAAGTGCCCAAAATCCATAAATCACACGAAAAAAAACAAACAACGCACAACAGCACTGAATGTGAAATGCAGCCTGAATGAAGAAACAAATTGAATTTCAAGTTACCTGAAGGCACAATACCCTAAACTACAATACGTCATTCGCTTCTTATTTTTCAAAGGCTGCAATACTTTTCTTCATCTTTCATGCGTGAAAATCGAAACAAATCATCATGTACATTTTTTACAGTGAATAATTTACATATTTTGAAGTTATATGTCAACATATTTTAGTTGAATACCGTTAACGGACAATTGCATGACTACTAATGATGTGTAAATACACATCATTTTCACCACACTGCATTACACGACAGCTATACTGGAAGCTTTTAGTTGTTCAATTGTTTCTATGTTTATTTCAGTTGGATTGTTGGGAATAAATGAAACGACATGGGATTATGACTGAATGCACCATTGACTACAACTTTCTAAATACAACTTAGGTACTTACGACTCATGGTTTCCAATATAAAAATACCTTGAAACTTTATTTCAAGGTCAATGGAAATACTGTACCATCATTGTAAAGAGTCCTATCAAAGTGCTATAATATCCCAAACTCAACATTTTCATTATAATAGCTTTTCAAGTATGTCTATGGAACACCGTACGGTACTTAAAATTCACCCTGTATAGAAAATGCAACATTGGAATGTTATAAGTTTCTCTATACCACATTTTTTAGTTGATGTGCAGCACCGTTCATTATTTTAGGCTGATAATATTAGCAGTGTAATTGTACTTTTAAGCTTAATACCGTAAGATGAATGATTATACTTGTGCACATTAAAGAAGGTTTTAACGATCAAATTTGTGAGGGGGCAAAAAAAAAGGAAATTGCCTTCTGACTATTCCCAACACAAGTGGTTGTAAGTGCGTGCACAGCCAATTATTTACAATGGCTGGTGATGGAAAGCGATGCAATGCCCAACCTTATATTCTATGCATCAATATCAGACTTAATTTGCCACGATCGTAAATTCTCACTCAAGCAGCTACAAAATTGACTTCCACGATATGAGAAACTTTCGCAAACGACCCTCATTTTGTCACCATGGATGCACTATTATTATTTATCTACTCCATCTCACGAGGCAAGGAGGTCTCGGTGTCTTTTAAAATGAAATGCCCACGATTTTCTTGCTCTTTTTATTTTATTTTTCATTCAGCCTGGCAATCTCTTACATATCATTTCATTTGCTTCACCAACTCTTCTCGGATCGCATTTTTCAATAACGTGTTTCGCCTTTAAAGATGAAAATTTAATTAGAACCATAAAAACCATTTCACTCCAGAGCATTTATCGACCACGGGTTTGCAGAAAATGCTTTCCAACGTCCAATAACTACTTTTTCACCATGGACCTGTGTTATGGGAACTTTTCCCTCACATTGGCCTTACTTTTCTCTTGAGTACAATGTGCAACACCATGGTTCCCCAGATGATGGAAGAAATATCCAACACACACAAAAAAAACCATCCAGTTTATTGCCAACTTGAAAGGAAAAAATGCTTGGCAAACTGACAGAATGAAATTACTTTAACAACAAAAATGCATGATATGTGATTCGAATTGACTTCTATATGGCTAACGATTTACGATTTGTTAAAGCGATGCTCAACTTGGCAAAATTTATGGATCCTAAAGTTGAGAAAGGTGCTACAGCGTTTCCAAAACCATTACCTTTCTAAGAGTAATTTACTGTTATTAAAATTTACCGTCAGTGAAATACACCTCCCCCCCCACCAGTGTTCTTTGACCTTTTTCGTGTGTCTCAAAATACCTTTTCGAATGGCACAACATCTGCAGCAGCAATGCATAAATTTTCTAAAATATCTAGGAAAACCGAATATGTAAGTTGCGATAAATATGTTCCGCCATTTAAATATTAAGATTGGGTTGGGTACTTTACATTTTGCAAAACTTGCTTGTGTTGATCTCTGCGGCATTAGTTTTCTGTACGACACTGGTTTCTGTAGTCCACCATGTTTCAGAATTTTAACTAGCATTAAAAATTTAGTTCGAGCTTACTTTGTAATCAAAGTGAAAGATTCAGAATTAAAGGGGTCAAGGAATCAAAATCAAAACCATGATCAAAACCTGTTCATAAAAACCAAATACCGTTACTTATTTTTTTTTTAAAATTGTATCAAATACATATAACCACGTGAAAAACTGCATAATGAATAGGTTTGCAAACGATATCGATTTTTGTTTTTAAAAAAAAGTAGGGGGGAAACGAAATTCTCAGTATTATGATGCTGCACTGTTCACAAAAGGTGACCAAAAATAGAAAAAAGTCACCTTGATTGGATTATTGAACGCTAAGCAACAAAGAAGTGGCATTACAACTGAAGGTCGTTCCTGCACCTGATGCTAAAAATTAATGATCTTATCAGGAGTGTGTTTCCTTAGAAGAGTGTACAAAATTTTTTTATAATAATGGATTTTCAAGAGTGTATATATTATGAAAAATAATCTAAGAAAATAATCTATTTCCTCATCAGATTAACAATTTTAAGTAAAATTAACATATGCCATTCGTCAAAATTTAAAAAAATTCAAGTAAATTTTGGTGAATTCAAATGGGCGCCATATAATTGAAAAGCCTGGTGTAACGAAATTCTCAGTATTATGATGCTGCACTGTTCACAAAAGGTGACCAAAAATAGAAAAAAGTCACCTTGTTTTAAGTAACATTTTTACAAAAAACACGTTTAAAGATCTGAAATTGCCTTGTTGTCTATGGGCTGATTCACCCTTTTTGCAATAAAATCTTTTCGCACATTGTTGTGTTACTCAAATTTATGCGTCAAGAAGGCAAGATCGCATCCAACACATTCGAAAATACTTCTAAGTCATTTTTGACAAAAATGTTACTTCACAGTAACACCCTTTTACACCTTCTTCCAAGTCTCCTGCCGATTCTTTTCATAGCCTTGTCCTTCTAAGTCTTGTCATAATTGAAGGGC
Source organism: Cryptops parisi (assembly GCA_034695005.1). Classification (NCBI taxonomy): domain Eukaryota; kingdom Metazoa; phylum Arthropoda; class Chilopoda; order Scolopendromorpha; family Cryptopidae; genus Cryptops; species Cryptops parisi. Next base: position 3,829 of record JAQIWH010006070.1, read on the forward strand.
CTACCCTTCAATTATGTTAGCAACGCGACTAACATAACCGATTTGTCACCTCTAAATGTTGATATACATATTGATCGAGTATATTTCTGAAACTCAAAAACTTGTACAAATTTCACATTTACTATGACTATGAATGAATGTGTCATTAGCACTTTACAAACAATTGTTCAAGTTCATGTGGGACTTTAAATTTTGTTTAAAATACCATGTTTAAAAATATGTAGCGTGACTAACAAAACGTGAATGGCGTAACCTGCAAAATTGGTGGAATACAAATTTAACCAAGCCAAATCTAGTTGAGATAATATCAAAATTGACTTGAAATGATATTATATACTAGTGTCAACCCTACAATGTTTACATAATAATTAGTAATAATAATAAATTAATTTCATTTGATATATAACAACATCGAATTTGCTTACTTTGAATAAAAGGCGTTTTGAGTTGACATTTTTCATAAACTTGCCCACATACAGTATTACTGTATTTATTTGTACATGAATATTTTAGATTATGGTCGTTTTGTCTCACATTTACCATAAAAGAATTTTAACAGTTATTGCCTACAGATATACACTAAATAAAATAAAACGTTCACCAGTATAACCTGGAAACACTGCACGGAATATTTTTCATACTCTCACAGTAGCCAATAAATTCTGCTAGTTGGTCAAAATGTACTAAGCAACAATTTCATAACAGTTAAAACATATGCAATAGTTTGCATTGACGTACATCTATTAAAACTTAATGACGAAAAACTATGCAGGTGGAAAGAAAATAAAAAGGATAACTACCATCCTAAAACAGTCATTACGTTCGAGTTAAATCTTATTAGCAACACTCAATGACAAGCAAAAGCCATCTGCGACAGCAGCAATAAAATCTAATTTACAATCATAGCTGGTCAATAATACAAATGGAAACAAAAGCACATCCACAACACAGTGCATTAGTAGAGAATTGTTCTGCGTTTGCACGGTATGAGCCATTACCACAACCACATGGAACACAGGACAGGCACAAAGCTGGCAGAACAAAATGGCACCAATAATAGCGGAAATGAAGAAGTCACCGGGTGTCTGGGATTTGTGGATCAGAGAAAAGGATTGCAATCCGAGGGATAAGTTCAAGATGCTGTTTTCCGAACCATTTCTCGCCAAGATTGTTTATCGGACTTCAACGATGCAGAAACGCGAAGATTGCACACGCACACAAAAAGAATTGCCTCCAGAAACATGCCGAAACAACAACAACACAAAGCAAAGTAAAGTAAATAAAAAAAGAGCCTTGCGATAGAGATCAGAAAATGTTGATTGTCTGGGTACCTTTTATTAGGCTGTTCAGCAAAATTGGAAATTCAATTCGCCTACCGTGGTTATTACTAATCTTTAGAGAATAGTGTACAACGAAGATATTGATGGGTCATTGTGTGTATGCTGTGTGTGTGTGTGTTTAGGAAATGTATGAATTAAGCAATGGAATAGTTACGTTGAGCAAATATTTAGGTTAGGTATAAACTTGAATCTAGTCCTAAATTGTTTGTTTTTTTTAATAAAGAAAATGTTAACTAGCTTGATCTAACTTCCACTATTCTAACAGTCATAGACAAGATGTTATTTCGTATTTTGCCAAAAGAAGCCAGGCATTGTGTAGAATATCTGAATTCTATACTGTTTACATTGTTGGTAAGCATATAATTTTTGTTCAAAAACTCATAGTAATTAAGTGCTCAGTTATTCCTGAATTTACATGTTACTTTTGCACATTATTTTTATACTGTAGCTACACGCAATACTGTACAATGCGTTTACGAAATAGACGATACACCAACAATAAGGTTAAAACCCAAGACATCTCCCCAACCAATATACAGTATATATATATCAACCCAATATACATGTACAGTATTTATAAATTCAGAGTTTAGAAAATGAAAATCCGTTGTATACGATAATTGGTAATCCATATTCATCCCATAATTCATTACCAGATACCTGATTTGTTTTTATTATAACTTTTTTATTTTTAACTTTTTTTTGTAATTGTTTTCACATTATTAAAAAGCAACTCAAGAAGTTTTTGTTACCCGCTTTTTATTAGCTTTGATATTTTTTATAAAAAAATAAGAGCGCAATTAGGTTCAAACTTTACTTTTTAAATCGCGCGTTTGAAAAAAAAAAAACAAGGAGAGGAGCATGGGAAAAGTTGCCTGGTTGCTTTGCCATCATTTTATTTCAAATAAATTAAGTTAAAAATAAAGAATGAACAAATTTTCGCTTGTTTTTTTTTTTTTTTTTGTAAAATTACAACAAAATTATTAAAAAGTGGGTAATGAAACTTCCGAGTTGCTTTTTAATAATGCAACAGAACATTTACAAAAAAAAAAAAAATTAAAAATAAAAACGTCATTAAGTACTGGATTATGGGACACCCAATATAAACTTTGTGATTTTTTTATCAACCATGTCCATTAATTCTTGGAATCAATGTCCGCGTAAAAATCAATACAATTAAATAAAAAAATTCAAGCAGTCCAAAACGGTGTAAAATTATACTCAAACGCGCACGCAAACTCCACATTACTGAGTAATGTGACTAAGCTAGTGTATTAGAAATAATTGTCGCTCCAAAATTTTGCTCAAAATAACATCATAATGATGTTGACAGTAAACATTTAGGTACAAAATCTAAACAAAAACCATACAAATATTAGTTTTGAAAAAAATTATTTTTCAATTCCATGTAAACAAACCTCGCTACACCATATCTAAAAAAATAGTTTATAAACTCAACACGGTTCAACTTCAAATTTTACACGGGTGGAAAAAAGCAAACAAATCAGCTGGAAGATTAAAGTTAAAATGAGATGGAAATCAGGAGGAAATCGACTGTGTCCATGTTTGGTCAAGAGTGATTTAGGGTCTCTAACAAGCCGTTTGATAGCCAATGGGCAATGCTCCATTGCCAAAATGAATGCGTTTATTCTACCACCTTGGACAGGCGATGGTCGCTCGAAATCCATTCATTCGTGCGAATCAAACTCGGGTTTCATCACCAGCGAAACTTTCTCCACAAAAATGAAAAATGCAACGCTTTCCCCGCACGCGACTTATCACGCACATAGATTCACACGCGTTTGCAGTTTTCCATCATTTTTGGAGCTCATGCCTAACACAGTCAAGAGATTCCTCAGGAGAGTAATCCTTAAACGCAGCACCGTATCACTTTCATTTCATTAGTTCGCATCTGAAAATGTTATCTAGGTTCTCCAAGCTTTCATCATTATTGCAGGCCTTGTACCATTCTCGTGACGCGTTAAAGGCCACTGGGGGGAAACACATGTCATCCTAACACTTGCACGTGAAAATAAGTCATCCCAATATTGCATTAAGCTTTCAAATTAAATCAAACTATTAGTCACGTAGAACCAGAAAACGCACAACTGCTGCAACTTTTAACTTACACTTGAATGCGTTACAATTCAACGTTTTAAAGAAAAAAACTGGTGATGTTGCACGTTATAAAGTTGACTATTGTACTAGAATTTTAACAGTGGAATTCTTTCATTGTATAAAATGCATTGAGCGATTCATTCATATGGAGCACCCTGAAAATTGCATCAATTACAATAACTGCATTAACTTGGTGACAAACTTTAAATGTTTGGTTTGAGGCACTTTTAGCGCAGAAAAGTTGGGTACCGATTACCCATGGTAATTTGAGAAAGTGGATGAAATAGCATTGTGGATGAAGTAATAAGTTAAAATTTTGTACTTTACTTGCAAATTTATTATTAAAGATGATTATCTTCCATAAGAAATTTGCATCAACCTTATAAGTCAAGTACAAAATTACGTATGATTTCTATTTTTTGTATGAAACGAACCATATGAAGATCCATCAGCAGATGCGAAATCTTATATCTCAACGTTTCGCCGCCCTCCTTGAGGTTTCGTCACGTAAAAAAAGAACGGTAAAACAAGAACTTAACAAATCCTTTTTAAGTAATACGCTTTATACATATTTCGGTTTAAGCTAATTTAGATTTATGCGAGCTCTGTGTTATTCGATTTATGCGAGTTTTAAATAATTCCATTTTTGAGATCTGCAATTTTCGATTCGCTTTATGAGAATTTTTTTACACTAGACTATGCGGTTTTAGCTTTATGCGAATTTTGGTCCGTTGGACCTTCCAAATCTTCCATAGTTATGTTTATGTATGACACAAAACAAATTGCTATCACTTGTTGTTTGTTTTTTTCAACAAATCTATGCACACATTCAACATCAAAATAATAACGTCAAAACAAACATCATTTTGGAACTGGCAAACTAGTCTTTCAACATTTGGAAACTTTTGTGCATTCTTGGAGATTTAACCAATATTGCCTTGTGGATGCTCATACAGCAATTTTTGTCATTACTAGCAGCTATTCATTTAGCTTGCAGTTGATGATTTACTGCAAGTCAACGTACATGTCAAGCGTAATAATTCGGTGAGCAGTGCAACAAGTCGGGATAAGCAGGCAGTGTTGTACAGCGGGTTAATTGGAAAGGTCAATGGTGTTGCCAACGATTCCCAGCGACAACGTCTCCCCCACCACCTTTCCGCTAAGCCTCTTTTCAAGTGACTGGCGACTGAAAATGTAATCAGCGAGCAAGCGTGAACACAATGATAAGAGCAACCTTTGGATAAACAGCCTCCACAAAAGCTGGATTAAAAGTAGACTGCCAACTAAAGAATCGTTGCTTGCAACGGCAATCAACCTCTTGTGCTTTTGGATTGCATTGGGGGCCCTAATCCTTGTAAAAACACTTTCAGTTTCTTTGCCAACTGCAACAATGTCCCTTCAATATGAATGGCGTCTCATCAAATGGTCATTGTTCTCGTTAATCCTCCCAGTGGACGAAGTTATCGATGTTTTCACTACAAGACCCGATTGTCACGAATCAAACCAACAAATGACGTTCATTACGATACAAAAACAAGTACATTTTAAGGATACGCTTTATATATATATATAGGCCTAGTTTTGCTTTGTGCGTATTTAAATTTATGCGATCTTTGAGCTATTCCATATTCGATGTATGCAAGTTTTGAGTAATTCCATTTTCAATGATTCGATTAGTGCGATTTTTGTTACATTGGACTTACGCGGTTTTCGAATTATGCGGCTCTCACTCCATGTGTAATTAAGTTCGTCCAATTGAAACAAAAATACAAACAAGTGAGCACATAAGATATCAAAAAACTCAGTAATTGTGAAGCAAGTTAGTTGCGATTTATCACCATTTAAACGATTTTTGGTGCATTGGATTATACAGACGTTATTGTAAACATCTTTAGATGGCAGTATAGGGTTCAGTTTCCGGTCACTCACTCACAAAACACTAAGCCACAGTCACAAGTGAAGCTAATATAAAGCGTATAAAAGAACATTGCATTTCTGAAGCATTATTATAATGTACTATTTGTGTTATTTCTGTTGTTTAATCTGATGTGTACTGTACAATATTTACTATTGTACTGCACTCAGAACATTAATTCATCAGCAATATGGTAGTTCTGTAACTAATGTAAACATGCTTCTAATAACCAATCAATAGTTTAGATATATGCGATTTTAAATTTATGCGTAGATTGACAAAACGTAACCCTAGCAAAAATCGAAAACCACTGATACTATTGTTGCACAAAATTCAGACCCGTTCTGTTGATACAAAAAGTTAGGTTATTACAAAACCAAGTTTTAAGTGATACAAATCACATTACGTCCACGTCACAAAGTGTTAACAAAATAATTAATGCCCAATTTGGTTGATCCTGCCCAATTCATAGTCTAAATCTTCAGATTCTAATGCATATAAATCTCTGGTTTTAAAGTTGTCAGGTAACAATAATTTCCTCTTCAATTCGGCCCATTAAATTCTATCATGGCTGAAAAGGAATTTAATACTGCCAATGCAGAGTTCGTGACTTTGAATCGTTCCAACGACAGTAATACAATTAATTTGCACTGCATCAAACATCACTCTTTTGCATTACACTACCACATTTCGGTACATTAATTACCGAATAAGCATCGTTAACTTGTCATTTCTCTCATCAAATTATTCCAAATTTAGCTTCGGTTTCTCGCAAGAGCGGTGAATCAATTCGCGTCTGCTAATCAAAACTTCATGTTCATTCGGAATTTGTAAAACGGAGTGCTAAAACAAAAAAGGCAATCCCTCCCTATTATTATCTTCAAAATTTAACTTCATTAGACCAAATTGCTCCCCACTTTAGAAAATTTATGTGAAATATTTTTTTTCAAAAAAAAAAAATCGTCTCTCCAACGTTAAAGCGTATAAACAAGACACAACTCTCACCACAATGAAAACGATATGACAAACTTGTTCCTTGTAGTGAATTGGATCAATATTGCCCATCTGCAACCCCAGTGAAAGCATTTCGTTGCTTTGCTTCTGAACCCCCAACGAGAAAGTGGAGAGAAGGGAAATGATTTATGAAATGCAAGCGAGCGAAATAATTAAGTATAGTATCAAGGCAGAGAAAAATGAGGAACATTTGAAACAGCAACGACCACGGAACACACGCGGTGAATAGCAACTATAAGAATCTCATACAAAACCATAGGTAGTCTCTGCAACTGTCATAGGTGTGTGTGCTTTAGGTTACTTTTCGCTCGCTCGATACTGCCCCTTGTATCAACACAACACAACGCTAAGTTGAAATTCCTCACCACAACCTTTTAAGCTGGTTAATTCCTAGTATCTAGTGGAAGAGATTTGAAAAATCCTGATGGTGAAAATTCTAAACCTGTCCGGCTTTGTTTGAAACTTACGCATTCTGAACATATTTTCACTAGATCTAGGCAGTTCGTAATTTGTGTAGAATAAAAGCTACACGCTAACAAACACTCTGTTAAACGGAAATCCTATCGTGTTGAGTGTTGGTAATAGGGGGACGCGTGAATAAGGAACTGTAGTTTTTTAAAATCTCCCAAAGCTATTTTTTATATCTATATTTTTTTGCAATTGTTATTCATCATCATGCATGCCTACAGTGTCAGTGTCGTGCAGTGTGACTTTGTTATGTAGTGTCATTCTTAAACCGGTTTGTTATGTAGTGTCATTCTTAAACCGGTTTGTTATGTAGTGTCATTCTTAAACCGGTTTGTCATACATTTTGACGTCTGGCCATTATTTATGTACTGGTATCTTTATCGATCAAAACATAACGAAATCGCATATGAAAAACTAGTATAACTTGAAGACTTCATGTATTGTAAAAAAAAAAGTAACCACTTTTGCTTTGGATTACAAGTATATTTCACCAGTAAAGTTCAGACATGCTATAAAATATCTAGTTATTTTATAGAATGCCTACTCTTTTGGTAAAGTATGGTTTCGTCGAACTGAAAATTGCAGAACTCGAAAATAGAATTGATCACAACTCTCATATATCGAATATCGAATAACTCAAAAATTGCGTAAATCTAAGTTTGCATAAAGCGAAACTATATATATATAAAGCATATTCTATTTTTAATGTACTTTGTTTATTTTCATCAGTGTCGATTGTCGACTCTTTCCACATGATAGTGTTTCAAAGCTCCCATCTTTCTTTTTTTAATTGGCAAAATCTTCGAAACGAACGAAAACTTCGACCGCCTAAAGAGGATTAAACATGACTGTCACTAACATGATTTAGATCTTCCGGCAAATGAATGAATCAATTAAATAGTTCTTAGTTCCTAACTGAGCAAAAAACAAAACGACTTTCTAATCGGGAACCAATGAGTGTCGAGAAAACTTCACAGCCACCTAATGGTGACTTGCAGAACTTACGAATAAAAAAAATCAGTAAATCACATCCTATGCTTCATGACAACTATAGCTAACTAACATTAAAAGCATCTTTATTGTTAAGCACGAATAAAGATTTCTAATGAAACCTATTGTTCACATCAAACATGAAAAAAATACGACTTCTTAAAATGTGTATTCATCCTTTGCAACTCACAGTGTCATCCTGTTTTCAGAAGAGCCTTTTATTTTTATGTGTTTTAGTTTATCTAAACAGTTTTGTCTCTTTGGGAAGTTAGACAAACTCATGCGAGATTTAGTGGCAAGTTTCCAGATGCAAATCACCTGTCTGCTTGAAAATCACAACCTGAAGAAAAATCGAGCGACATTTCACCCGGATTAAAATTGAAACCATTGCAAAGAAATTTATTTTCACTTCAACTTTTCAGCCAAAAAAAAAGGAAGCAGCAAACAGGATAAAAATATATAAAAAAAATAAAAGTTTTGGAAAATGGAAACCTAGAAAAAGTTTGTTTTTTTGTTTTTTTGTGTGTGCAGTTTCAATGTTTTCCAGTTGGCAGATTTAGGGCAAAAGTTGAATTTCAAACCAGTCGCTTTTCAGTCGGACTTTCTGAATAGTAAGGAAAGGTCAAATGAAACTCGATTTCGAACGTTTCACTATAGGCACACAAGGAACGTATGTGTGTGTGTGTGTGTGTGTGTGTGTGTGTGTGTGTGTGTGTATGTGTATATGTCTGTGTGTGTGAAAACATGGTCGCGATCAATGGCTGTCACTTTCCACGTTTCCACCTTATTGTAAAACGTTAAAGATGAGCATAAGAAATGTTATTTCTTTCAAGAAAACTGACAAAACTGCTTGCTGAATTTTATCGGCAATACATCAGAAACTAGTGTACATCAAAAACTGAAGTAGACAGAACACAATCATTTGAGCTTAAACTATAAATGAAAGTCGTATTTTTAAGTGTGCACTATTTCTTGGAAGATGTATTTTATTTTCTGGGTTATTATACTGTACTATAAAGAAAAGAATATTAAAATTCAAGATATTAAAATTCGTATACAGTTAATTCTTTTTTCATGAGGTCAATAAGAAAACATTGTTATTTACGTTTTGATACAAACAAAAACACGTGTTACAATGAAAAAGTACATTAAAATGTTTTTTAAGAATACGCTTTATGTAGTTTCGCTTTATGCAAGTTTAAATTTATGCAGTATTTGAGATATTCGATCAATGCGAGTTTTGAGTAATTACAATTTCGATTTTCTACAACTGTCGATTTAATCAATTTTTAATTAATAAGAATTTCTATTTATGCGAATTAAGATTGATGCGATCTTTGAGTAATGTGATATTCGATTTATGCGAGTTTTAAGTAATTCCATTTTCGATTTCTGCAATTTTCGATTGATTTTGCAATTTTTGTTACATTGGACTTATGCGGTTTTCGATTTACGCGGGTTTCACTTTATGCATGTTTTGGTACATTGGACCATACAGTATATTATCATCATAAACACCTGTAGATACGTTTAATCCCCAGCTCACTCACTCACAAACTAAGTAACTCATAAGTGAAGCAAATATAAAGCATATAAAAACCGTTTTGTCTATGTATACCCAGTTTAGATTATACTTCAACTGCCATAAAACGTGTTTTTTAGTGTTCATTTTAGGAATCCAGTAAAAGCTACAAGGAAAACGTCACAACACAAACACTGTACAAACACACATACAGTATACAAGTAAAGTGCTGTATATTTTAACTAGTATAACTGATCTTATCTTACGTGAGGCTTTCTGTGATTGTT
>JAQIWH010006071.1:0-13481 GCA_034695005.1 Cryptops parisi
GTTTACTTTTTTACTTATTTACCGCTTTTTCACGGGATTTTTAGCGTGGATTTATTCGCCGGAAACGACAACTATCAATCTAGCAAAATATAATATTAGATATTTCAATCAGCCACTGGCAAAGGAAACACATTAGGTTAATGTTTAAGAAATAAATTCTTGTATTTTATTTACTGTTACATTTCCCTGCAGAAAATACTTGGAATAATAACATCATCCTCTATGTAATATTGATTGCTGCCCCATAGACATTATTTTAATCGGGCACATGCACATTATTTGATGAACAAAAAAAACATTAATGTACTATAAGTTCTGTTATGTATGACATTGTTTGGTGAAAATTACCAGAATATACAAAATCAACAACAATCCACCACTATTCAAACTTTCAATGATCAACCTTAGAATCAGATTCAACAACTGGAATATCCACAAAATATCGATCGTTTTACACTGGATATCCAAAGGAAAAACAGAGTTTGCGAAACAGACAAAAAACAAAAATTTGACTAGATACATGAACATGAATCTTCTCTAAAGGATCTAACATGTGGCACGTACATGCATCGCTTAGGCAGAATTATTGCTATCAACTTAAAAAGGAAAACACATTTTGAGAGATATTCTTGTCAACATAACGCTACAAGAACACGACAAGTGGACATTTCCTCACACATTAAGTACTTTAGTTGGAATGAAAAGTTCAAATATATTATTGTTCTTTATAAAATTAAAAGACAATATTTAGAAAGTACTACATCAAAACATAACAGACTTTTTTTTATGTTCTTAGCCGATATGTAGAACAATAAATTTGATTCGAGCGTGTTAAAATTCTGCCAAGTATGTACGTTATTATTGTAATAACTGATGTGTGCATATGACAAAAATAGAAAGAATAGAGAACAAAAAATACAAGCTTCTTCGTCTTAGATTACTTCATAAAGTCAAGTGAAACGAACAAGCATTATTTTCTGAGTGAATTTGTTTTTGATGCATTTCTTACGTAATGCACATAACGTCTTCATCCCTTTGTATTACATTACCTTAAATAGTTTTTGAGAGCCTTGAAATACTTTAGAATAAATGATACTAAAGTTAGGCAGCGAACAACAGCCAAACTGAAGACAATGATGTAAAGTTCTTAGAATTGCACCCAGTCAGTAGAGGTGCTGCTTGGTTCGCTTCTAGAAACAAAAAAATAAACAAACAAAACTAGCATGAAAACAACTGCAATGATTTATAATAATGGAAGAAATAGACAAAGTTAATATTTGATTTATAACTCAATCACAATAACAAAATCAACAATTTAAGCATAGTTTTCCCTGTAGTTGTTGCAAGCTTTGAAGTGAAATAAAAAATCACTAACTTTGTCTCTTTTCAAACACATTTATAAAAAAAGATGTCACTACTTTATGATAAATTATTGACTTCCATCAATGAATCTAATCCTATGCTGAGTGAACCTGATAAAATATATCACTCGTATGGATATCATATGTTAGATAAAACAAAGTCGGATATCCAATATTATACTGTACTGTACATGAAATAAAGAAACATCAACATAATTATAATAAGCATACTTTGGTACTGTTGTGGGTGCTGCTGCATTTCCTATAGCTGCACTGGCAAAATCCCCCCAAACATCACCTGTCACAGTTGGGGCTGTATTTTCGGATTTGGCTGGTCCAGCAGATAGAAGTTCAAGATCGAGCAGCAAACTGGAATTATTGCTCCCATGATTACTTGACGGAGATCTTGAAAAATAAACAACAATTTGATGCTGTTATCGCTCAATATAAGGGCTCAATTTCTTATGGAAGTATATGTATCCTATTATAAATCATATATTATGTATCCTATCATAAATCATATATGTATCCAATCATATGATAGCATTTTCCCCAAATGACATGCCCCTTTCCCCAAAGAAGTTTCATCAAATTCTGATAGGGGATTGACGTGGTGAAACAGTAAAATATTTGTATAATTTGATTTTATAAAATGATTACATGGTATTTTTTTTTAATTTGTTTATTATCCTTTGCCATGTATATAACATCATTTATACTATACACAATCTCCATATTTTATATAACAAAGAATAATGGGCAGCCATACTGAAAGGATCCTCTAACATGGTTGCCAAAAGTACATGTCGCCGACAAGCATTATATCATTCCCAATAAATTTAAGGAGTTATATTAGGAGTTATATAGTTTTATGAAATGTTAAGTGAACAGAAGTATTTATAAAATATACATTATTTTTTACAAAAAATTATAAAATATATACTGTACTTAGGGTACTATATACTGCATTAGGGTTTTATAGCCAAGACAATATAAATTTTAAATTTTATTATTTTGATATTTCTTTGTTGTCCTAATGTTGATCCCACTGAATCCTATACGTAATAAATAATAACAAGCATTACACCTATTGTCCTTACCCTTCTAAACATATTGATAAACAAGTTAATTACCGTAATTGTAGTAGACTAGTTTACTTTTCTGAATTATCTGACATTATATTAATCTAATGCAGGGGTTCCCAAACTTTCATGGACCGCGACCCACTTTTACAAAGTAGTATTACATTAGGACCCATCTAGGTTATGTTATGAAAATTGGGAGGGGCTAAAATGATAATTTATTACTACATTTTACTACAACTAAGCAAATTAAGGAAGTATAACTTCACGTTCTGATTTTTACTTTCAACTTTTTACTTTTCGCGACCCACCAGTGGGTCTCGACCCACACTTTGGGAAACCCTGGTTCTAATGTAACTTTAATGTGTAATTTTAACGTTACCGAATTACATTAATATTTCTTGGCTACGTAAGAGATACAAGCTGTAAGCCTGTTTCCACGTTTTTTCGACTCTTTCTTTAACTCGTGTCAACTCACTTTGGTTCGCCGAGCAATATGGAGTTTTCACCCAAATGTTGTGCTGTATTGATACAGCACATACTGTATTGTACCAAATTTTACTGTACAATTTTCGTTTTGCAGCATACTTCGCAGGACCAGCCGACCCTTTCAGCATTTATGTGATGCTAATAACTTTCCCATTGTTACACTATCATTTACACATAGCTACGTCATTGTTTATTTATTAAGTCGATCGAACGACCAATTTAAAAAAGTGGTACATCCCACGCAAAAATCTCTATTATGCTAATCGGGGTAGGGAATTTAAATTTAGCTTTTTCGAATATTCTGTTTTAAAATACTTTGCAATGTTAGTGTTAGTTGCTTTGTTAACAGTGTTAGGCTGGGCTTTTCGTCAGTCTTTCCTGTCGGTGCAAGTCACTCGATCCTTTTGGAAAAAACTGAACAGGGCCACGAGCCAAAACAAAATCCGACCTCGCGACAAGAAAAGAGTAAAGGGGAATAAAAAAATGTGGAAGTCGCGAGTAGACACACTCGCAGACACTTCACATTCCACATTTTCAACGACCGATTCCGTTTTTACAAAACAGTTCAAAATGAAAAAGTTAGGGCACGTATCATCAGCGACTTGGCTATATCGCAAAAAGTTTAACTAGTCAAGTTCAAACTAAGTTGGTCGTGTATCGAACTCTTCATAAGAGAGAACGAACACTATATCCACGTTTAATAAGTAGTGAGATTGGGAAAAAAATTCTTTTTTGTGAAGGTGGTTATTTATTTACGTGAGATGAATATCGTTTTTTATAACGTTGGACAAGTTTTTAACTCTTATTTATTCACCTAAGAATATTACAACGGCAGTTAAATTTCAATCATACCTATGTAATGTGAACTTGCAGTAAAATTTGAGTAGTGTGTTCAAACCTAATCCTTGCTTCATCTTCAAACTTGTTAATTTCCTAGTATCAAGGTGTTACCAGCTTGGGGTGCAGAGCGCAACGTTCTAGTATTCGAGCTTTCGAATTTAATTCACACAAAAATTAATCACATAGCCGTTCAACCAATTTTCAAATAAAGAATTTGAATTTAACGATAAAAAGTTTTAATTTCCGCTTCATACATATAACTTTTATAAAGATTGCTGCTTTTGCAAACCGATTAGTGTTCCTTAATTTCTCATTTTCATCTCACAATGTAGGCTATATGAATGATAATAAGGGGTATATGCTGTAGTTCTTAAAATTTCTCTGGTTTACATTAAGAATAACTTTTATTATTGAATGTTTCGCGATGTCTTTCACAACCGTGTATTGCACATTGCGATAAAATTTGCTAGTAAAACTTGGACGTAGGTGTCTAATTTATGTTAATATTAGTGTGAGTTATCTTAAAAAACAACTTGTGCTGTTTTAATTGAAAGTAGTGAGAACAAAGTAGCGAAGTTTGTAGTCAGCAAAACATGTGGGGCTACGAGAAAAGGCGTTAAATGCCGAATGGCTTTCAGAAGCAGGAAGCGGTTGAAAGCAAAAACAGCAAAGGATGACAGTAGCCATAAACAGAAGATCACTTGTGTCAGCAATCACGTTAACGGCTACTCTTATAAAACTCGATACCAATATTATGACGACTCCCAACATATTTGTCTAACGCCAGAAAAAAAACTTCGCAAAACAGCAATTAATGAAACTTTTAAAGTTGTAAATATTTTTGTCAACGAACATTGTTCCTAATCAAGTGAATATCCAAAAAAGTTCATTTTTCCCCCAAGTATCTCCTTTTATTTATTTTTTTTATTTAACATGAAAATTTTTATTTAACAATGGGGATCAAAAATACAACATCAAAAATTAGTCAATATAATTGATATGTTTAAAAAAGAAACGATTAAAATGTTTTTGGGTGGTGGTGTGTTGTTTGAACTGGAGAGGTGAGAAGTCTTTAAACTTAACGGAGAGGTCTTTAAAACTGTTCCGTATTATTTTGTCAATGAATTCCTAAAAAAAGAATACAATTCTTAACATTGGCTTAGATGCGCACATAAGAAAAACGCAATAATATTACCAGTACTATTACGGTTAGTTCAGTGTTATTAAAAGTTTGGTCTGGTTATATCGCGTAACTAAGTACATGAATTTTCGTGTAAGTTGAGGCTAATAAAAGCATGAAAAGACTGGCAGTTTATGTCGGTCCGAGCTTTATCATCGGCGATATCTTTGCGAACAGAAGCGGAAATCGTGCATCTCACGAGCCTACCGGATGACATGTAAGAAAACAAAAACAAAGTTCAGAACAGCAGTCGTCAGCTGCTTCTTCAGCTTGTATGGTGTCGAGTGCAAAAAGCTAATTGCCTCTTTCACAAAGACTGCAAGCACTACTAAGTCAGGTTAACTTGAATATGGGATGTGATTGGGGACTTTAGCTGCCACGACCCCACGTGAGAAGTCTGAAAAAGGGTCCCCATTCATTGCCGATTTCGAAAAGGTTGAACAGGGTGGAGGGATAGGGAAAAAGCGTTGCAGCTGTTGTTCCATAAGCTGTCAAAGTGAATCCGAACATTGCTATTAACTCGCTAGTGACTGTGCTTGACTTGTCAACCGAATTGCTCAGGAATCTCAATAAAACTTAAGTTTGTCTCCCAAACAGTAACGCCTTGCTTGGGTAAGAGAAGAGTGAGCTTTTATGTTGAGTGCAAGCATAAACATTTCTTTGAAGAAAAAAAGGGCCAGTAGTTCCTAGAAGTACTCACGTATAGTGAAAGATCATTGAACTTTTGCATCAAAATTCATGATTTTTCGTAAGTTATTTAACTATTCCATGATTTCATGGAGACAAAACAATGCGAAAAACAGGGAGAGGGGATTTAGTATCGCGTTGGTTTATTTATTAATATGCACATTAAACAACAAGTACAATCTGGTTCCCTAACGGTGGTTAGACTCTACATCTCTGCTGAATAAAAATAAAAAAAAACATGGACTTGTTTTTTCACATCTAAAAGAATAATAATTGATTACACAATGGTATCTTACGTTATGTGAGCAAAACAGCTAGGCCTCAAAAGATACAAAAGTATAGCAAATATAGACAGTACATACAAAACGCGTCATGTCGTAACTGCAATGAATCGAGTTTTGCTTATTACATTAATAATGTAACACTGTCATTGTCAAATTTCATAGTGCAAACTGAAATGCGTCATGAAATCTCTTAGCAACTAAGTTATGTTTCCATGGTGTACGAGATATGATACCGAGTAATAAATTGATTTGCTTTGAAAAAGAACATTTCTCTTAACAAAATGATTTTCTTAAGAATATCCGTAGTTATATTCAACCAGGTTTCGTAAATGCCAAAGGTAAAGTATGTAGTTTTCGTCCAGCAAGGTTCTCAATAGATTGAAAGAAAACATTTCGTTTCAAAAAATTATTTGAACGTCCAATTTATCAATGAACTTTCTTTCATGTCCGTGCATTATTTATTCCGTTATGACAACCATGCAAGTAGTAACAGTTGTCCATTAGCATCATCCCACAGGAAAACCCACTGTAGCTTCACGAAATGCGTAGGCGTGTTTTTGCTGTAAATAGCGACAGTTGTCACAACGTTTTAAGGACAGGAACCCTTGGTTCGTGCGAGATGCTGCATTAGCCATCTTGGCTGATGGCCAAAGGATTTGATCACGTGGTTAGCCTCTCGGACGCCGTCTATCAGCAGAGCGATGGGTTCTCATTATTTTTCAAATGCCAGATAACAAACAGATGTTGCAATGGCACCTTATAAGTGATTACTCGATTTCGCTCATCATGCTACTATACTTGTTTTGTTTTTTGTTTTTCTTTTGCAAACCTATTAATCTTTGGACAAATTCTTCGCTCAGATGACATGTCAAAAAATGAACCACGCAAAAAAGGGACAATTGATGATTAGACAGACAGATTAAGAAAATGATCAACTGAGCAAAATATTACTTTTTTTTTGTAATTTCACTAAACGGAAAGTGGGTAAAAATATTAATTCAGGCACATTTTGGTATAAGCTTACACCTGTAAAAGTCATACATACTAGGCTATATGAGTCATACTAGCCAGGTAACTAAATGCCATGATGCTACCGTTTATCGTGTGTACGGTGTACGGCGTTTTAATCGCAATCGGCCTCATCCATTTAAGCACAATATTTTAATCGCCAATTTTTTAAACGCCAATCTTTTAATCGCAAATCTTTTAATCATCAATCGAATATATAAAATAAATATGTGTATTTTTGAGTGTATAGTATTTTAATCACCGTTATTTGGTCATATACCTTTACCTTACGTACCATTTTTAATTGAGCTGTTTACTCCCAAATTAAAAAATTGGAAAATAAAAAGTTATATTATGTAGAGACAATAAGGTTAAGTTGGAAAGTTATGTTAGTTAGGTCAGGTCAGGCTAATAAGATTGACGTTTAAAACACTGACAATTGAAAGATTGACGTTTAAAACACTGACGATTGAAAGATTGGCGATTAAAAGATTGGCGTTTAAAAAATTGCCGTTTAAAAGACTGGCTATTGAAGGATTGGCGATTAAAATATTGTGGCGAAATAAATGCGTCCAAATAATTGCGTTTAAAAGTAAGGCTACCCCAAATCGTTCAAATTCGATAAAATACACCAGCAAGTTCTATGTCATTTAAGAACTATTGTAGTACACAAACATATTTTAAAATAATTTTGCAATTCAGATCTTCAATTAATTATTCAGTCAAATGATGAGTAGTAAATAGGCTAATTATTATATACGTGGACTTTTCAACTACCATTTCCAGATTCTATAGAAAGAAATTTTGGTACTGTTACACGTATGTACCAACTTATAAATACAGTATACCATATGTGCTAGTGCTACCATCTATTGATTTGTATTGTTGATCTTGTCCTTACGAAATGATTTTCTGCATCTCAATATAGCATTGCGTGATTCATCACAAACGGTTTCTCACAGCTTTCCGGTGCATAAAAAGGCATTTGTTGCGGTTATTTTTTGTTACAATTTATTCAAATGCGTAACTGTAACTGTCACGAGTTTCGTAAACACTTGCCAATGGCAATTTGTATCCCTTTGCATTTTGTGTAAGTTGGCAACTAAATGCCATCCGGGCAACAATTCTCATTCACTCTCGGTAAATTTTGATTTGTGTCGCAACCCCCAAAATGTGAAGTGAAACCCACAGGAAAAATATCTTCAAACCTCGGAAACTTTTATGTTTACAACTGTGAACATGCGGAAAACATCTTTTTCAAAACAGCGTCCCCCATTGCTTGAAGAAATATCCATTTTTTTACATTATGTGCGCTGTTTCTAGTTAAGAAGAGTAAGGCGAAACACCTGTTTTCAGAAGAAAAAAAAACACCAACGAGAAGGGAAAATGTGGACGAGGGTGAATAGAAAACACAAACAAGTTGACTCTGTGAGGCAAGAACATGTAGAACGCAACGGTGTATGCAAATCCTTCAGGCAGGAGCCAAGTGTTCCTAATGATGGCTGTCTCAACTATTTTTAGCTATGTCATGCTGCCTGACGAGCTGGCATCTGAAGCAAAAGGAAGTCACCTACATTGGTGGGCCATCCTAAAGTTTACTGTATTAAAATTTAACTAACAAGTACATTGAATGAACCAACTTAATCAAGACGTTTAAAACTGCATACAATAATTTATTACGTGTTGTATTTGGATGGTCCAAATATGTATCAATTTCAAGAAAATGTAGAATT
This sequence comes from Cryptops parisi, assembly GCA_034695005.1. Lineage (NCBI taxonomy): Eukaryota > Metazoa > Arthropoda > Chilopoda > Scolopendromorpha > Cryptopidae > Cryptops > Cryptops parisi. The sequence continues at coordinate 8,665 of JAQIWH010006071.1, forward strand.
ATGAATGTTTTGACCATCGACCGTTTAATATGGGACCTCAAGTTGAAAGAACTAGTGGAAATGAACATGTTGAAATTTTTTTTTACGACCGGTCAAGTTAAATAAAAGGTTGTAAAAAAGCAAGATTTGCAAAAAGTAGGGATGGGCCATTCGAATCCTCAAGCCCTTGAATCTCGCGAATCTTGAAAAATATTCGAGATTCGAAAACTCGAATCTTTGGACTTAATTCGTCAAAGGATTCTTTCGAATCCTAACCTATAAAACTGTAGAAAAATAAGTTTTAAATCCATTGACGTCCAATTAAAGCGTTCACTAACAAAACAAATTCTAAATTAACACTTGAAATTATCATTGCCATCTACACTTTCTGTGATTTAAAAATGTTTTGTTACTGTAAGTTATTAAATTTAAATGTCACACATGTGAACATATTATTAATATACTGTAATTAATATGTTTGTAATTTCTTAATGAATATTGAAAACATATGTTTTTGAAAAGAGTATCCTTAAATTTGTTTGTTTTATTAAACACATTTTCAATTCTGTACTTTTTTCTAAATTAACACTTGAAGCTATTCTCGCTATCTACACTTGCTGTGATTTAAAAATGTTTGGTTACTGTAAATTATTAAATTTAAATGTTAAACATGTGAACTTATTATTAATATTCCATTATTAATATGATACATTAACATGTATCTTTTTATTGAAAACTTGTATGTTTTTGAAAACTGTATCCTAAATTATTTTTTTCAAATTTTCACATTTCAAATTTTTTTTCAATTAAAAACTTTTAATTTTAATTAGAAGTCATTTTTCCTTATTTTCTAATTATTCTTTCTCATTCTTATATAAAGGATTCGAAAGATTCCATATTCGAGAACCTTTCAGGATTCGGATTCGGATTCGAGAAAATTTAGGATTCGGCCCATCACTAGCAAAAAGCAAAATTTGAACAAGCAAATTTGACACTATGTAAATTTCAATTTTTAAGTGTTTGATATGTCCTTGTATATGTTATGTTTAATTGTGCAATGGTCATTATTTATGTTTGCTGTATTCGCATTTATCTTTTTCTATTGAAATTATTGAAATATTTTGGTTCGTAATGACCCGAAAAATTTTAATAAATAAAAAAAGATCTGTAGTCCATGTTAACATTGCTCATTTTTCAACTAGAGAGTACTTTTGTACACTATAACACGAACACAAGATGACAATGAATCCACAATTAACTTTAACTGGTATCGTTATCTTACGAGTTAATGAAATGTGAAGGGGTCTTTTTACTAACTTTTTCTTTTAACTTGACTTTTGAGTGTAAGGTGTGAAAGATGGTAGTATGGTATGGTAGTTAGTTTGTTAGTATAGTAAGAAAGAAACAAGCAAATGGAAAGTGGTTCAACCACTACACCCTCCTTAAACCGCCAACCCAACTTAAATAAAAGGTTATATAATAATAACATTTGTGAGGCTGTTTTAGGTTTCAACAATAGCAACAATGCACTACACTACATGTATTCGTTATCATTCATTCAAAAAGTGGGCATGGAAAAGATCACGTTTTTATAATAATGTAGCTTCTTGACGTTCCAAATGTCAAATTAAATTTTAACATGACGATTAAGGTCGTTTATCTGGCAATTAATTTAGCGGCTCCTATGGCACATTTACATAGACCCTCAATACAACTAGTCTTTGGCCTTGGTAGCCAGTGGTGGTCTCTATCCGATATTTTGACTTTACCACTTGCTGTACAGTGGCACAGCAAAGCTTACCACGCACATGACTCAATTTTCAATCTGTCTTCATCTTTAAATGCAGCCATTTGTGAGGGCTAAACTGGAAGCAGAAAACTAATAATTGAAGAGTTCCATGTAGCATAATGGTGAACCACATTTTAAAAATTGTTCAGGAGAGCCGTTTTTCTGGTGAGAAACTCCATAAAGTACCATATCCAGCAACAAGATTATTCTGTACATTATGATGCTATTTTCTGGAAAACCCAGGAAGTGGTGAAGTAACGAACTACTGAGGAACGGTTTGATGTGAAAATGTCAGTTTTTGAAAAGTGTGGCTTACCATTATGCAGCACGGAGACGGAATTGATGAGAGAACTGTAGGGGAAACTCTTGTACCTTAGGACGTCTTGTAACTAGGGACATGGCCCTTATAATTCCTGCAATGGCAACAATGTCAAACTTGGTATACAGCTACAGAAGCGATATACCTCGAAGGTGACAGTAGTCGCTAATGCACAGATGTGTGCATTTTTTTTGTAGAAATGCATTTCGGAATTAAATTGTCACACATCATAGGTGTTCACGTTCGAACTAGGTAGTAAATTAAATAAGTTTTGCACTTGTATAATACATTTTTTAGATTTCTTAGAATTAGAAGTGCTGAAATTAAACTTTGATAAATAGTATACTACTACTACTACTTTGAGTAATATTTATAGTTCAGGTTTCATTAGTTTCAAGGTGATGTCCCAAGACCAGCAATTTTCTCCCGTGTTGGTACCGGTAGTGTCAAACTCTGTTATTTATTTAGTTGGCATGCTGCATGAATGAACCTCAATATGTGTTGAGTCATGAGTGTGTGTTTTAATTTATTGTATAATTTGTTCGTAATTACTTACAAGTATTCTTTTTATAGGTGCATTTTTTAGCATAAATTATAACATCAATGTAGTCTTATGTCAAGAAACTGTCCATAAAACTTATTAACCAGCAAATCTTCCCAAGGATCCCACATAACAGCTATTACCTATGCACAAAACGTTACGCAGTTTAACTTATAAATAGTAGCTGCTGTTCATTTACAATATACAAATTTGATTGTGACTCCAACCTTTCTGCAAGACACGGAGAAAAAAAAATGCTACACTGTACCAAAGGGTGGCACATTCCAGTTCAGCCAGGGAAGAAGATGACAGCAGGGGACGAATTTAAAAAAAAAAAAAGGTCCATCCTCTTCCTCCACAAGTTGATCTCATTAACTGGGCACCCATACAGAAAGTAGCCTTAAATAGAGCTTGGGGAAATTTATGACACCACAACAAAGTGGCTTCCCGAAACAAAGAACAAGCATTTTAGAATACCCGAAAAAAAATTGTAACAGTCGCCGTGCAATTGGATTCGGTCCTTTAACCTGCGAACCTTGGAGACGTAAACCACTCGATGTAGCCTAGTTATCTGAAGAATCAGTTGGCTAGTACCAAACAGGACATGTCTGTGTCTCTTTTTTTTTCTCAATGTTTATGTTTTTTGTTGTTTCATTCTTTGCTGAGAAATAATGATCTTGTCTTAAAAGATATGTTTGTTAATGGTATATTCTTTTCATTTGTGGATCATTTTTTTTGTTGTGCATCGTTAACAATAAGGTATATTACGTGTATACATTATAGCCTAGCCTACAGTACATTTACATATTTTATACAAGGCCTGTAGCCTATGTATAGCAAAGCAAGGCATTTCCATTTACAACAGTGTATAAAAGCCTAAAATCTTGTTTGCAATATCATCATGAAGTGTTCAACAATGCTACGCATATAAATTTTATATTAATTACCGGTACCAGTATTATTTTACGAATTGCATTCATAAAAAGCTGAAAGTGTTCCTGTTGAAAACTGCCTTATGAGGAGCACCAGGGCTTGAATAATATACAGTAAAAATCTCTCAAATCGGACGTATATCAAACCAGTGAGTGTCAGATTACTGGATTTTGGGTGCAAATCATTCTGTTTATTAATACACAAACTTAGCAAAACTAACCACAAAATATAGGGTACTGTACAAAGTATCAACAACAAAAAAACCAAAACAAACACGAATGTACAGCAGTTAGTTATTGAATTCATGTTCAATATCATTTGCATTGCACAAAAAAATAGTCATCTTTGTGTGTTTTTTTTGCGTTTAAAGACAGTTTCGTGTACCGACCTGCTACTGCGGGGTGTCGGATTACTGAACGCGTCAAACTAACAAGGTGTCGGACTAGAGAGACTCTACTGTACATTGGAATGGAACCCCGCTATTCGTACAACTCGGTATTCTCCCATTTAAATTCAACTCGATATTCGTACATTGCCTCGAAATTCTTACCAATTTCGAGCATCTTCTAGTGCAAAGAAACAAAATACCTGAAGGGTTACCTGATGTTTTTAAGGATGGTGACCACCCTTTCAAACAATAGGATTCTTCCTCCTCTTCACCTTCTATTTATGTCATCATGTTCAAGTTGTATTGTTTACATCATTTACATTATGTTCAGTTAGAGTAATACAGTATATTTGTATACAGTGGTTTTATAGTTTTTAAAACCTTTTATTTAACTGACCGGTCGTTTTATGTATGATTTTATGTTTTAAATACTGTATTACTATGTAGGCTACTAGTTAATAGCCCGTCAAAAATTACGAGAAAGTTATTTGTTCATTTAACTCATATTGCTTTAAAACATTCGTTATAGTTTTAGAGTATCGGTTTCAGTATGACTTTTAGCATATTCACACATGGTGAGGTGGCGCTAGAAAATTCACAGTGACACTGCCACACAGTGGAAGATTCTAAAAGATTCTTGAAAGGATACTTTCCCATTAACAGCCAGATGTAGTTCCTGTGGTGGCCGCTTGGGAGCCTACATCGCTAGAAGTAATTGATAATTATCAATTGATAATGCAATTGATAATTCTTGAGAAAAGGCTGTTTCCGGGATTAGGTTAGGTTAGGTTATACAGGTAGGTAGGTAGGTACTTGGGGTTTAACGAGGGCACCGACTGGCTTTTACAGCTATGTCATTTGGCCCTCA
>JAQIWH010006072.1:0-13481 GCA_034695005.1 Cryptops parisi
AATCTTTTTAACCGTTTTTTTTAACCGATTTTTAACCGTTTTTTGTGCTGCTTGTGTCCTTGTGTTATCTGTGTGTTCTTGTCATTTCTTCCCCTGAAGAAGCCTTTTGTAACCGAAGGCGAAACGTCGGGACCTGTTTATAACTTTGCACCTTGTCAGTAGGTAAAAGAATTTATTTTTTATTTTCTTTTATGTTTTCCACTATGTTATTTAAGGTGCAGCATTCAATTTTTAAAACCACTCATAGATTGTGACGTCACAACATGTGGCTCACGTTTGTAGCAGACGACAACAAGCGCTACGTTTAAAAATTTCTCAAAAATTCAAATACAACTTTAAAAAAAGTACATGTTTTTTTTAACATATTTCTTCCAAAAAAAAATCATGTTTACAGATAATGTTTTTTAACATATAGGCTACGAAAACAAGGATAAGAAAACAAATTTCAGATGTATCAAAAAGTATATCATGTTTAAAGAAATTTAAAACTGATCTTTTTGACTATGTCAACTTATTTTTATGACATGGTTTGCAAACTGTCATCACTTTTTGTATTTTTTTTTCTTCTTGCTGTCACTTTCCATTTGTACATATTCTCATTTTTGTTTTTATCTATTACGAGTTGTTTTTAATTTTTAATTTTGATTCTTTGGACTGTTAATAAATAATAATAATAATAATAATAATAATAATAATAATAATAATAACAACATTTCTTCATTTTAAAAGGGTTTCCAAAAAATGTGCAAGTCCCCCATTCCTCTGCTTTTACTCGATTTAAATACATGGTAGTTTTTGTTGATTTGCTTATTTAATTTGCATGATTGTATTCTTGTTGTTCAGTAAGGTAGGTTTAATGCTTTCTTACCCACAAATTCATATTTTAATACTGTACTTCATAAGTTGGTCAGGTAGATGTGTATCGTTTGCACTGTGACCTCCACAGCGCCACCTAGTGACTCTCGTCGCTCTGCTCACATACTAATCTTGGCTAGGTTCACGTTGGAAGCTTTTTCGCTAAAAACGCTTATAAACGTCCAAAGATAGTCGATAGGTCGGTTTAATTTACGTAGATCTTATATTGGTTATCGACTATATTTCGACGTTTATGAACGTTTTTAGCGAAAAAGCGTCCGCTCACATGGTGAGGTGAACATTTGTTTGTTTACATGTTTTCTTGAAATAGTTGACAGTTTACAGATAGCAAAAGGGTTTATTAAAGGTTTCTCAGTTTTATGTAGCTATTATACGTTGTTTAAGTTAAACGTTAACCAATCGGAAATTATCTTGTACCACTCCTTGGTAACCTAAAATAAATTTCTCGAACTTGATAATACAGTAACTTACAAGGTATCTATTATAATTTGAAAATAGTTTGAAAAAAAAGTTATCGGTAAACTTTTGCTTTAAGTTGGTGGGCCGAGTTGAGAATAAAATATCGTTAAGATAACTGAAATCTTTTAATGTTGTTTTTATCTAACCTAGTGCAAGATTACTTCTATAGAAGTAATCGAGGCAAGAAGTAATCTTGCCTAGTGTTATGGGTGTAGATACCAGGTTATTAAAACCATCTATGTTAACGATATTTTACCTAAACTCTGCCCACCAACCTAAAACCAAAGTTTACCAGTTTTAATTTAAAAAGTAACCATCTGAATTATTTAAGTCAGTTTCATGCTGCAAAAACACACAAATCACTTGTTTTCAATTAGCAACCAATTTATTTAACTTACAAGTAAACTAGATCAGGTAATTAAAGATCTTTTCTGCCAGCAGTTCAGTTTTTGTTTTTCCCTAGCCTTACCTGCCAAAAGAAACCCATAACCAAGTAGCACTGAACTGCTGGTGGGCCCAAAACAGGAAAGGTCCCAAATAACCTATATCCTATTAAATTTGAAAAAGAATAACCAAAGTTGCTTAAATACAGCACCAATTTCGAATGATTCTTTCTGTTTTTGACATTTGACATTTTTATTATTTACAGTAGGTAGGGTTTCACACATGTCATATGACAGGTAAGGTTCCAGACCACCTCTGAAAAGTAGAACATATTGTCAAGGTTTTCCTCAGAAAATTTGGCCTGGAATGATACCTTTTATACTATGTAATTTTTTTGTTGAGATTTATTTGAACACTGCTAACCCTTCACCTATATGAATTATTTCTTGGTACAGTAATGAAATCATTTTGTTTGAATTTTTTAGCAAATTGTTCAAGAAATAGTCTTTCGAACACCAGAATTTATTATTGTAGATCAGCCGCTCAGCTTTCATGTGCAAGGCATCATGTAAGTGATACCAACAAAACGATACCCATTGAAAATTTTAAAACAAAGAACTCTGTGCAATATTGTGATAAGCCACACTTTTCAAATTTTTCAGGAGAGATATTTTTCTTATGAACAACTCCACAGCACCCCATACTGAACAACAAGGTGATTTTTGATATTATGCTGTCAGTTTTTAGAAAAATCCAGGAAGTAGTTAACTAACTAGCTAGAAACGGTACTAAGGGACAGTTTTATGTAAAAATGATGTTTAATGAGTGTGGCTTATCACTATATTGTCTGGAGTCCTTCATATGATTTAGTTATATTCATATTTATATTATTTCTTCCTTATTTCTATTTTTTTTACATAGAAGAAGCAACCAACTCAAAGAAAGACATGTTTACCGAAGGTTGCGTTGTTGTTAGGATATGATGGTCATGGTTTTTGTGGAATGCAAAAGTCAGTAACAAAATTTTTAATCGTTGTCATTTAATGAGCTGCTGTTTTTGAAGAGATGTTTATAATGTTTGGCATTTTTTTCTCCAAGAAATGAAGGGGTTGATACAGTGGAAGGTAAATTGTTGGAAGCTCTTCTGTACAGTGGACTCATCAACGACAAAGTGTATTACCAACCCAACTTAATGCTGTACGAGAGAACGTCTAGAACAGATGCTGGCGTTTCTGCAGCTTTCCAGATAGTAAACCTTAGAATATGTAAGAAAAAAACATTTATCATAGTTTCAATTGTTTATGTTCATTCACTTTTTTTACACAAAGCATTAATTTGACGCAGACTCGAAAACTACTCCAGGACCACCCACAGTTGCGTTGATTAATCAGTATTTGCCACCATCAATTCGTGTGTTTGGTAAAGGTTCCTTTTGAATATGCATGGAAGTTTAATTTATATGCACAAGTTGAGATTTCACTTTTCTGCAGGTTGCAAAGAAATTCCACTTTATTTTGATTGCCATAAATATTGTGAAGCAAGATTATATTCTTATACGATACCAACTTTTGCATTTGCTCCTATGGAACAAGTAATTCAATTTGAATGTTTATGTGCGTATATGAAAACCAAATGCCATTTAAAAGTTGTTTTTTTCATAGTGTACGACTGAAAATTATAAAATTTCTGGTAAGTCATTAAAAACATTTTTTTCTGGAGCAATTTTTATTGTATATTTTATTATAATATATTATATTGTACAAGACGTTCAAAATTTTGACTGGTTTTAGTTTCCGTGCTGAATGATCTTCGTGATGTTTTGAAAGAGTTCGTTGGCGTACATCGCTTTCATAATTTCACTACTGCCACGTAAGTGAATACCATGAATTTTATGGATATTGGAATTTTTTTCAAAATTGGATTAGTGGATTTTTTGATTGTCAGAAATTTCTTGATGTCACCTTCTTGCCAACCAATTTTCATTGATTGAACAAGAAGCTGACATCACAGTTGTCCACAAATTACTCCACTTGCCACAACAAAAATTGCATGTGTCAAGAGGCCTTTATAGTTTCAAATCTAAGGTGTTACATGGTAATTGTGTATTTTCTGACCAGCGCTCTACTGAAAAAGTCAAGCCACAGATTTGTCATAAAAATGGAGGTATGACAAGCTTTTAAATTAACTCATTGTTCGATTTGTTGAGCGTTGATAATGTTACGGTAGTGAGAGTGAGATGTTATAATGCGACGTCTCGTGTGTATAGGTATCCGAACCATTTGTTAGGGAAAACATTGAATTTGTGAAGATTTTCATCACAGGGAAAAGTTTCTTGCTTCATCAAATTCGAAAAATGATAGGTGAAATTTATTCTAAACTATATTACTTGTACTATTCTTTCTATATATTACTATAATATGATTGCATGCTTGTTTTGTTTTTAACATAGGACTTATTATTGCTGTCGTTAGAGGAGTTGTACCCAGGCAAATTATAGAACAAGCTTGGGAACCCGAAAAAAGAGATTTTCCTCGTGCACCTGGATTAGGATTGGTGCTAGAGAATGTATTTACAAGCTCATTTTTTGTTTTATTTTAAATAGGGGTACTGTCAATTATTGAGGAGTTGGGTGGAATAATGGCGTAACTTCACAAAAATGTAGTTTCGAGAAAAAGGACAAAAATGTCCGGCACCTTCGAATTTGCTATTGAAAAAGATTTCTGTTAACTGTCTATTTATAGAACAGGTTTTACAAAAAATCTGTTCATTTTAGTTGACAGGTGTCAAGTTACAGGCTAATTAAAAAATGCAATTGCACCGTTATTCCAAATATCGTGCATTTATAAATGCATTTACATCGTTTTTCCAAAGATAGTATCTTTTCCATTGTTTTGGAAGTGAAACAACAAAAAAGAAAGAATTGACAAAAAATTAAAAATTTACAATTGCCGCGTACCATGTTCTTGCTCCAAAAAGTTCGAAAGTGTAAATTATAGGCAACTCAATGTCTTTATGCTATAGACTGTTCTAAAATGATTCAATATATGCATTTTAAGGAATAACAATGTAAGTGGATTTATGCCCTTCTTCCATCCAACTCTTCAATTTAATGTATTCTTTTTTTAATTTTTAGATATATTTTAATGGTTACAATGAATGGCGGCATGGTGATTATGAACAATTACTTTGGGATGATGTTAAAGTATTCACATCATAAAGTAGTATTGAACGTTAATTATAATAATGTTATGAATGATAATAGTGTTTGTTGTGTTTTTTAGACAGAACAGCAAAGATTTGCTGAACAACATATCTATTCCATGATAGCATACAGAGAGAAAACAGAAAAAAGGTGACAATACGCTTATTCTAATTGGTCGAGTAATTTTTATACTTTTGTAAGTTTCATACTATGTTTTTTTTTTCTTATCAGCATGTTGAAGTGGTTGCCAAAAGTCTTTCAATGCACATATGACATTCGATCTGCAAGCGTTCCGTTTGAAACACCGCTTGTTCGTAGTCCTTTTGGAAAGATAATATATTGCTTAGAACAGCTACGGGTGATAAACATTGCTTTTTATCAAATTTGTGGGGTGACTTAGAAAGTGCCTAAAATATTTAAAATTACTATTACTTAGATTGAAGAGGAGATGAATGGTGACAATGAAAGTGATACTGATAATGCTTCTGGTGATGAAACTGATGTTATCCAAGGGGGAAAAAGTATCTTGTAGATGCAGAAGACTGCTAGATATTTATTACAACTTTTGCATGTATTTTGATGTTGACAATAAACGTGTTTTTTTTTAAATATTTTAATTTGTACTTCAATTTATTCCATAATTGAAGGCTTGCTCGTCCCGGAATAACGTATGTTACAAAAATTCAATATTGAGATTATTACGGAAAACTGTGCTTCATATATAGGCCTAACTAGTGCTGTCAATAGACAAACTCATACCTACCTAAATCATACATAGATCACTTCGAAATTTGGCACCTAATATGTGACAATGTGTTGCTGAATACTTTTTTTTTGCCATTTACTCAAAACTATGAATTGTTACATGCAACGTTATTCGGGGCCAAACCTTCAATTCTTATGTCTTTATGCGTTGGTAATACTAAGGTTTATCCAAAGTTTACAGAGAAACTACTGCAAGGAAACCCTAGATGTGAAAAATAACCCCTTCTTTCTGACTACTCTTTTACTTCGTTTCACATTGCTTTTTTATTTCAAAGAAATGTTTGAAATACATTTAACTGTTTAATATATCCTGAATGTAAAGTTTATTGGACTTAATTTCCCTTTGCTTATTTTACTTTTTTGTTAATTATGAAGACATATCCTGCTAGATTGAACAAGATGTTAATTCCTACATGCCAAAAGAGGCGTGGCTGCGTTTACGTTGGACGCTTTTTTTGCTAACAACGCTCATAAACGTGCAAAGATAGTCGATAAGTCTGTTAAATTTACATAGAACCTATATTAGTTATCGACTATCTTTGGACGTTTATAAGCGTTTTCGTTTTAGTTATTTTAGGAGAGCCTATGGTAAACGTCACATGATGAGTCATCCATCAATGATGTATTTTCATTACGTATTATCTTTCTCGTGAGCAGGTGGCAGCACCACTGTAGCGACTGTAGTCTTGCCTGTAGCTTTCATCCATGGAATAAGTTTGTGGAACGTTCGAATTGACGTTTATCTATTTATTTCATCGAAATTTTGCGTTACATCTCACCCTGCTAGTTCCTTATACTTAGGTTGTGAGTACTTTAAATAATGAAAGCATCTAGCAAGACACCTAAGAAGGCAAGGATAACTAATATGTTCTTGATTTCGCAAAATCGAACACTTGTGTTGTTGCTCCCTTTTTTCTTTCCAATTTTCCGTTGACGTTGTGTTTGCTAATTCTAAATATCACTTTGTTTGTTTATTTACACATGTTGTATGATTTGTATTAAAGCTGATCGTTGAGGCTTCTGGATCTCGTGGTAAGTTGCACTGTAGTCGTAGAGTAAGCATTACCCATGTTAAGGACATAGATTGCGTACGTGGGTTCTATGTGGAAAGGGAGTTGTTGTGGAACTACACCATGCAAAATACATTTGTATTTTAACCGTGAAACCTTACGTGCACAATTGTCATAATTCTGTATGTTGTAGGAGATTTGTCACCGCACCGTGGCCAGAAGTGGTTCATTTTTTCGTTTGTTTGTTTTTGCAGTGACCGTCAAGATGTCCGAAAAGCCTTTGAAAATAGGTTGTCGGGTTGAGGTACTAGGAAAAGATGTCCAGGGCGTAGTTGCGTATGTTGGCGCAACCACGTTCTCTAGTGGCAAATGGGTTGGTGTCGTGTTGGATGAACCCAAGGGGAAAAATAACGGCACCATCCAAGGGAAATTCTATTTCCTTTGTAAAGAAAACCATGGCATCTTTGTTCGCCAATCGCAGGTTTGTTGGATTTTTATTTTCAAGAATTTGTACTTGTCAGTCAATTGTTCTTTTGGATGAGATGATAGCTTTTCTTTCAGCTGTCAGTAGTCGGTGGGGCTGAAGGTATGGATTCATCCATGAGTTCACACGAGACCCCAAAATCAACGCCACGATCAACGCCGGCTTCTACCCCTGCTACCACACCAGGAACTGACGACAGGCGCGGATCAAGATCACTTCTAGCAAAACCGTCCATCAGTGCCGAATCCTCGTTCAGAGAGGAAGAAAAGGGAAAGAAAACTCCTTCGTCAACTTCGAGTTAAAAGAGATCTTCGTTTATCGAGGTAATTGACTGCGTTTTTTATTTTGACGGCGATGTTTCATACATTAAGCGCAAGTTAAGGTACTTCTCAGTTAAGTAGTCGCAAGATTTCGTTTTTTTAATGGAACTACTATTTTTTTGGTTAATCATTTAAGTATTTTCATTTCATTTACTTGCACCACCTTGTTCACTGACCCTAGTCTATGCACTATGAGCAACAAGAAAAAGAAGTTGGTTCGGGGGTGAGTAATTAATTTTGGGTGCATGTGTTTTTTTGTTAATGTCATCTTGTTATTTCGCTTTATTAATGCAAGGTTCACTGAAAGCCGTAATCATGCATTTCATGCCTGTGGTAAATAGAAGCTGCTATTCTAACATGGAGCCAAGTTAGTACTGATCCGAAGTAGCCTTCAATTTTTTTATAAAATGTTCCTTTGGTCAATTTCTCACTAATACACTCTGGTATAACACAATATACAGTCGAACCTTGTTAAACCGCCACCCTTGGTGCTGGACAAAAGTGTGGCAGTTTAAAGAGGGCGGATTAATGTGTGGGAATTACATTGGTTATTGCTCTTTAGTGACAGTTTTTCAGGGGGGAGAGGGCGGTATAACAAGGGTCGACTGTAATGAGAAAGTGCTTTGGTATAGTACTGTAACATGCTATATTTTCGTAAACTGGATATTCATCTTTTGGCATAACTGTTGTATGGCTTAATGGTGATGTTGCATTTTCATATTTTATTTTTTAATTTTTTGTACTAGTTTATTGCCTTGACCAAATATTATTGTATTTGGGAAATTTAGCGTGGATTGCGTTTTTGAATACAAAATGAGTCTCTTTAGTTTTAGTTATATTGGCCTATTCCTATTTTGGAAATTTCCGAAGTAGTTCCCTTTTCACACTGATATGAACAGATATTTGGTAGTATAACTTGAGTCTAACAATTTAGTACTGTAGGTGGTTTAAATGTGTGGTTCTTAACTAGGGGGTAAAAGACAAGGTTACTGTTTGGATCATCATTTTCTGAGATGTTTGAACAAAAAAAAGATTGACACGACAGCTTACTGTTTACACTCCTGTTATAAAAGAGGTTTAGTAAGAGATTACCAATGAATGCAATGAAAAATGTTGGACATTAGCTATTGAAGTTGTGCGTTAGTTGTTAACACCTCACAGTTGCAGTCCACTTCCTAGAAAATTCTCTGAACAGCATTTATTTATATATTTTGGTGGATCTATTCTTTAAGGTGAAAAAAAAAATTTTTATTTTAAAATTTATCACTCATCTTTATGGGTGGTGGTTGTTAATAGCCAAGGTGGATTTGATTAATTCCTCTGGTTGATTTTATATTAAGAACTACATTCAAAATATTGAGTAATATACGTGGTTCAAAAGCTGTTTGTAATATTTTTTTGTAGCGAAAGAACACTACATGAAAGTAGAATACACATTTGAGAGCCCCGCTTTATATTTTTTGACTTAGTTGCCCTGGACATTGTGACATTTATCCCAGCATTGGCATCAGCTTTTCTTTGCCCTAGCAGGAAAAAATGTCAGTGTTCCAGGCAATGTGATGATAAGCCACTTTTTTAAAATTGTTCAGGAGTCGTTTTTTTGGTGAGAAATTCTTTAGACGTAGAGTACGATGCTACTATTTTCTGGAAATCTAGGAAGAAGTACAGTAACAAGTTAGAAACAATACTGAGGTACTGTTTGATATAAAAATGTCATTTTTGGGAAAAGTGTGGCTTATCATTATATTGACCAGAGCCCTTTATTTGTTCACTAAAATGTGAATTATAATCAGATCAATATGTTAAATGAAACTAAAAAAGAAAAATTACCTAATGGCGGTGCTCGGTGGTGACACTTATGGGACGATGAAATAACAAACTTTGGAAATTTGGTATAAAATTTATAGATGACGAAAGAGCGGGAAGTCGTATGCCTGTAATCTATTTTTTGTTTGTATGAAATGTACTTTTGCTGTGAAAAAATATTACAAATAAATTTTTACCAAACATGTGACAGTAAAGGATAAGAGCTGTCAGGTTTTATTTACAGATTTATTAAAATCATTAGGGCCCCGTGATGGCTTGGTGGTTAAGATGTCCACCTTTGGTGTGAGATGGTGGGTTCACCTTCTGCTTGCACTATGTGAATTCAGTTTGGGGTCTGACACCACGGGGGCAGGTTTCCTTGAGGTACCCTTATTTTTTCCGCATCATAAAACCTCCATGATAAAACGTGATTCCATCATTACCATCCTAATCGCATCATCATTTCAACATTTTCTGAATTAGATTCTGAGGGCCAAACGACAAACCCAACAGCAGTTTATGCCCTAGTTAAAATGCAAGTGCCTACCTAACGAATCATCAGTGTTTACTCATTTTAGTGTTTTCCAAATCGTTATTTTTTTTTTTTTACAACTTCACTTTTTTGGTTGTATCATGGATTTAGTATAAGTATATAAATATCCTCAACCCATTGAAGTTTCCAAATTACTGGCTTTTTAAAGAAGTTAGCTCTTTTTAGTTGAATCTTGCATTGGAACAATAGTTAAAATTTTTGGAAAATGTTCAGATGTTTCATCACTGAAAAGAAACTCATGATCATTGTGTTTGTGATTTACTGAAATATATTTATAAAGTTGTTACTTGTTTAAAATGTAATGTGTAATACACAGTTGACCCAAGATTCAACAGACTAATAGTAGGAGAATGTTCCTAGTTGCAGATTATCCTGTTTCTGTTTGAATGACATGTTTAAATAACATTAATAAATACATAGATCATAAACATAAAAAATTACTTTACAGTAAAGGGTACTGAGCACAGGTTTCTGAGACTCGTACTGGTAATATTCGACAGAATACACTAATAGTATCAAAACTGGTTTAAACTTATAAAATGAGTGCCAAAGTGGAACTAATCCTTGTCACATATTTTGGGCTTGTCAAATTTTTGGTTCGTTGTTTTCAACATCTATTAAATCGAAGGTGAACTGTAATAATGTTAACTGTAGCCTGTAATGTGATGTCTAAAAATGTAGACTTTATTTTTTTTTTACTTAAATATGAAATTCTCCTTGAAAAAGTAACCCTGCAAGTAGTAATGGAATGAATAACCATTTGTTCTTAATATCGCTATAGTCGGCATGCATTGCATATTAGCATGAACTCTACCAAAAATTAGACTTGATTTTATGCAATTCAATGTTTATTTGAAATGGCAACTTATTCTAAGCGTTGCTGAAAATTGCCTGTATTGTGCATTGGATGTGTAGCTGTACTGCAGTTTGATATGTTTGTGTTAAGATTACAAGTACAGGAAGTCTTCTAATTATGCCAAGGTTGCTAATATGTATGAAAAACTCTAATAAATCAAAACTTTTGCACGTTTCGAAATTCTCTATGAAGTAGCGAAACTGCAGCAGACGATTCGTTTCAATCACTTGTGCATTACTACACAGAATCTTATAACAAAATTTTCTTGTATGTACAGGGTGTTCCTAAAAGTCTGACCAAATTTTAGCCATATGCTATGCATCAAAACAAAGCAGAAAGTCTACATAACCATGAGTCTGGAAAGCTGCCCCACCCCAGGACTTCTTGAATGTATTGGACAAAAACAACCTTATTTAAACTAGGATCGGCACTATGCTACGCAAATACCAAAAATCAGAGCGGAGCTGATTTCATTAGCACTGTTATAAGAATAAGATTTGTACTCAAAAGGAGACGCATTCAAAGATCAATGCGTTGTTTAGGCCTAAAAAGTTTAAATAAATCGTACATACGAACACTAACCTAAAGCTACTGAATTATATGTGTTTATGTCCGAAAGCTGCCTTTTTGTATCATCAGTCATGAGCCAATCTATTACTAAATGTCCCTAAAGTTTGCATGTACCCATTCGTATTTTTTTCTCTGGGGTAGTGTATTTTTCAAAAGCTTTTATTTAGTTCACTCTGTGTGTGTTACATTCAAAATTTTTGAAGTCGTAAATTCGAAGCTATTTTTAACCTGGTTCCCGATGTCCAATCAACTTGATATTTTGCATACTATGTATTTATGGATATACTTTAATATTATATTAAATTAAAGTTGATTATCCCCCTGGGAATCCGTAAAAACAACACTTTAAGTTGGAAAACTTTTTCATTGAGTGGATATGTCGATATATATACATTAGGTCTTAACCCTTTATTCGCATGGTCAAGGATACCACAACTGCTGTCTGCTGAACCCTAAGGGAAATGTAGATTATTTCTTTTGTTACACCAAAATGTCCAAAATGTCTAAAATGACCAAATTAAAAAAGTATAAAATAAAATAAATTAAAAAAACTTTTAAAAAAAGGCTTTTATTTTGCAAATGCAGTAAAAGTTAAAAGATAAAATTTTCTTCAGTATTCTAAAATTGTTCTTAACACACATGACTAAAATAAAAGCATGGGTGTACAAGTTAAAAATTTTACTCACATCCCCTGTGTAATAAAATTTAATTAACGTTAGCGCCCAGCCCACGCTTTAAGTTTTAGTCATGTGTGTTAAGAACAATTTTAAGATACTGAAGAAAATTTTATTTTTTAACTTTTAGTGCACTTACAAAATAAAAGCCTATTTTAAAAGTTTTTTTTAATTTATTATGTGTATTTTTACAGTGTTTTTGAAAAAGGTGGGTTTATTAGGGTAACAAATCTGTAGTTCATTAGGGAGGGTGCAGCTACTATTCAAAAAAGAGTAGAAGGTCAAAGCACAGGCTGTTGGCCACTACAACTTCCATTATAGAAAATAAATAAAAAAATAGTACTAATTTTATACTAATTAAAAAATAGATAGCAAACTTGGAACATTGAAAAACAAACTTTCAAAACACATGTCATTGCAATACATCTGTGACGTCATCTATGACGTCAATATAGTTAGTCAGTTTAATGAGTTTTGCGGAAAAGTTTTTGACGTTGTCCCATAGAGCATAGACTATCACGACCGTGCTATATCTAAAATTTAAAGGTTCTAGCTTTTACCATTGCAAAATACCATCGCAAACAGAATTTTACATCCAAAGTCGGCCAAAGAAAAGCTCCACTTCGCTCCGCTCTGATAAAACAAAAAATCAATCAACAAACTGAACGTTGTTTTCTCAACAATTTATCAAAAACCTGGGAAGATTTTATGCTTTCAAGGTCGATAATATTAACTAATGTCCTAACTCTAACTGGAAGCTTGTTCCACGATGCAAAAAAAAAGGAATTTTAATTATATGTAATTTACATGTAATTTATATTGATTAACAATTGTTTTTATACTGTTTTCTTTCTTTGCATTTATTCCTGTTTGTATTTGTCTGTGGTGATCCCGTTGGATCGAAGTAAATAAATAAATAAATAAATATATTTACAAATTAATAAGTAGTGTATAGTACCGTATATGACGTGTAATGTGCTTGTTAATAACCAAACTTAATTTTCACAATTGTCTGCTTCAAACGGTTGCTATGACGACTTTTGCTCCTTGGCCCAATGTTATGTTTCGATATGAAAACGAGATGAAAAAACTTAAAAAAAAATAAAAAATAACAAGTTATTGAACACATCAATAAATGTTAAAACTGGTTAACCAAAATAAATAAAATTATTAAAATAGTCTTAATTTAGTAAAATAAATAAATATGAAATAGTCACCAAAATAAAGTTAATAAAATTTTCATTTATGCATTGTTTACTGTATTTTAATAGACTATTTTAAAAAAGATTTTTTTTGTTGTTTTATATGTTTTTCATGTATCTCATACATCTTTTATGAATTATGCAGATAATCATTTTATTATACATAACTCGAGTCTACTAAACAGTTCGAGTCTAATGAACAGTTCAAGTCTTATGCAGTTCAAGTGTAATGACCAGAGGTGCTTTGTTCGACCTGTAATGTCGTATCAACTCCGCCCACTTTTGATACGATGATATCAAATACGATACGAAAGTGACAG
>JAQIWH010006073.1:0-13479 GCA_034695005.1 Cryptops parisi
TACACGCACACATACATACATACATACATACATAAATAAATACTGTACACACAAGTCCATACACTGAGAATACTCAAAAGATCATGAATTTACTTCCCATAAAAATAATAATATGAATGAAAATTTAACAAAATATAAACCGTATCCACGACGACTCATTCGAAAAAGTTCAATTTCAAAGTAATGAAAAGATAAGTATTGATAAATGATGTATTCGGTTTATTCTATAGATTTTTAAATTGCAAGAAACCCTAAATATTTAGTCATGCTGTTGGTTGAACTTAAAATTGAACTGGCAGAGTGACATTGGCATATGAATTCGACCGAGTTAACTGACAACCACTACCAATGATGTTGAGTTAAAGTAGTAAAGTAGTGATTCTCAACCTATGGTCTGACAATTATTAAAACTCCACGAAAAGTATGAGTTACATTTTTGTTACATAACACTTGTTGTGTAACAAAAAACGTATAGAATGTTTGTATTAAATGCACCGTACCACTTTTTAGCAAGTCGTTCGATCGCATTAATAATCAAACAGTGACATAACTATGTGTAAATAATAGTGTACGAGAATTACTTACCAAGACAAATATATTTGTGCTCTTCTCAAATGTTTAAACAGATGCGTAAATTTCAGAAAGAAATTGTATAACTATGTGTTATTCCGTGACAAACTTTTTCGTTGTATTAATCTCTTTCGAAGTTAATTGTATTGTTAATTTTGTTCCGTTCGGAACGTAAACTAATAATATGAATAAATAAAAATAAAATAAAGTGTTCAAAGGGTCCGCCATCCTACGAAATATAGTACAAAAGTGAAAGTGCTGTTTGTACAGCATCTGGGTGAAGTCCCATGCTGCGCCGCGAACTTAAGTAAGCTAACGCGAGTCAAACCTCATAACCTCAGTAACCTTCGTAACCTTAGTTACACTTCAGGTTCACGTGACACCAAATTAATTGAAGTCCTGGCGCCCGTTACTCGTCACTTCGAAGATCAAGAAAAGAACGTACCTTTATTTTAATCGTCGTCGAAGAGAAATTAATATTGTCAAAGGTGAAATGGTCAAAGTATGGCGTAGTCATCAAGAAATTACAAACTCCAAATCACCGAAGCGACGGATTACAGGCCCCTGATTGTCTCACTGAGATCATATTGTAACCAATTTGTGTGTTATTTTTTAACAGTTCAAGTGCCAAACTGTTCAAAATTATACTCGAATTTTTGTTTAGCCAGTTCTGAACGGGATTTTCTTATCATGCGAAACAAAACCACAAGAAATATCTGATGAACAAAACTTGTAAACAGTATGGTCCGCAATGGGTCCCGTCATCTAGTAGCGAAAACGGAAAATTCGCTAACTGGTGATAATGAGTAATCAAGATTATGCACATTACCACACACCAAAAACACTTTGTGTTCATGGGCATGAAGATTTTTCTTGTGGATAATCTCATGATGAACGACCCAGGTTTTACTCGCAAAGCGATAGCAGGAGATCCCGAAATATACCCTTGGAAAACCCCTTGGCAATGGATTTATCTCTCTTCTACCTCGTGAAGAAGATAATTGTTTCCCCAGCATCATTTTCACTCCATCACACTCGTAAATCTTTATGATAGCCATTAATTCTCCCCACGCGTGGGCCTTTGACATGCCAAAAGGGAACATAAACAGACCGAAAAAAAACACACACACACACACACCTAAAAAGAATTTAGAAACTTCCCAGCGACGTGCCAAAGAATGGGTTCGTCTTTTCGTATGTACCATCTTCGTACGTTGATTAAACGGTACCGCTTAAGTGATGTTAACAAGGACGTGAAAAAAATGCTAACTTTTTAACGACCACATAAATTTGTCAGCCGAGACTATTCTTTCAGCAAAAAAAAAGAAGAAATTTTAAGAAAACACCTTTTATTCAACTTATTCCTTGTGTGACGTCACGTGTCCTTTATCGTAAGAAGAAAGGTTTTAATGGCTTTCAGGGTACAATGGGTGCTATTCAACCGTCCGATAATGATGAAAAGCTTCCATCAACGAGTTTGAACAACCAACAGTGTTTAGGGGAAGAGCATTCTTTGGAAACAGACAGGAACCATCGATCCATTAAGACGTTCTCGGTTGTAAACTTTGCACATAAGAACTACAAGAAATGATTTGCTGCTTCGGTACTGTGTGAGACAAAAGGTCTTTACGAGGAGAGGAACCCAAGAGGAAGAAAGCTTCCATTTCCACTCGCCAACAACAGAATCAACATTGACAAAAACAAAATCCTAAACTCCAAAAGGCAAAATTCATAATATGGGCGTTCGAAAAACTGTTTAGACGCGGAGGCATTTCAACAAAGTTGCCAACATGAATATTTTTTTGGGCACTACCACCTACGAAGGAACACTCACCCGACCAATGTCAAGGGAATGCAAAGAACATGGATGGCGACACCTGTCAACAACGAAAACGGCTGGCAACGTTTGAAAGGAAGATGACACGGCTGTGAAAAGACGTTTTTTTTTCGACCGTATCTCATATTTTTTTTTCGTTACAACTATTTGACGGTTTACTTTGGCCACCTCTTTTCACTGATTTCGCAATGATGTGGAATAAAACGCTTAGGATATTCGCTTTGTGGTGACGTAAGAAGAGCGGAAAAGCTAGCTTTAAAGTAGCCACATGAAAATCGCAGTTCGAAACTTTTATTCGGTCTTGCTACATTTGTGTAGCGAAATGGCGTGAACTTCAACTCTTTTGAGACCAATGACCACAATAGAGAGTTCGATCCACAAAGAGGATTTGCCAAAGAGGATAGGGTTTCAGAAACTTTGTATGGTTACTTGGTTTCCATTAACATCAAGAAAGCCAATGCACTTCAACAGCTTTTCACATTGAAAAGGCATCTACAAACATACATTCCACCACCAAACGTTACACGGTTATTTCTTAACTCACATGACCTTATGCTAATTTAAATTTTATAGGTAGTTAAAGTAAGACATCTGACAATTTATAACCGTTATCAAAGTCGAAATGTAACAATAAGATAAAACTCTTATGTTCGCGATGGATAATATGTCCCAGGTTCACCAATGAAATAAAATTCCTTTTTAAAAAATTTTTTAACATGATTCTTGTGCCATTCATCCTAGTTTTTTATTGAAAGATCTCAAGAAATACAGTGGAATCCGGTTATCAGCAGTGATCACTTTGGGACCAGGGCCTTTTGATAACAATAACCGGCTTCTAACATTAAACCATAGAAATGAAACATTAAACAGTGTGTTGGGACCGACTGATAACGATAACAATAGCCGATTTATAGCATTATTTGTGATTTGATTATAATAACTGGATTTCACTGTACGGTACGGTATATAACATAGTCTACTTGACTTCGACAAATGAAATAACCCTATATTAATTAGACAATCAACAACAAAAGATAATATTCGATTGTGTTGTTATTTACGATACTCGTCTTTAGATCAATTACCACTGTTAAACCTGATTTACACGTTTTGTCGCCAGTCCATCATGAAGCGATTAGTTTGACAGATAAAGACCACTACTCATTTAGTTCATGCAATTGTTCAAACTTGCCGCCACACGTACCGTTTTGTCTATGCAGTCTGGCTAGATCATACAAAACTGACGATAAATGGGGTAGACCAGGCTCTGTAGAGCGAGTTCAGCTTTCGTCAAAGAAAAATGGCTACCCATTAATTAAGAAACCCTAGCGTTAGCAGCTGCCGGAGCTGATAGCGCGGGAAATCAGAAACACGTGTGGTCCTAATGTGTTGCACCCCCTGGGTAAAATAAACTGACCCAATTCCAACAGAATGGTGATGTTATGTTCATATTATAGCTTCTTATTTATTCATGAATACGGAAAAATTAAAAAAAATAAATAAATTAAGTTTCCTGTCACGAAGAACGAGAACGTGACGAAAAATTACTATAAGGTTTTAAATTCGCAGAATAAAACTTATAATAAAAAATAACGACACAATTCGACCCCAAAAGCTATTTCAAACATTCTCAGTTTGATGTAGCTATTATGCACCAAGATGGTAAAAATTGATCCACAGACAAACACGTTTTGCGTTTTAGCAGTTCGATACCCCTAGGGAGTAAATTAGTGGGTATTTCGATCGTTTTTGCTTCAGACCCTTTCCTAAATTTGGCACACAACATGGGCAGTCTTTCCTAGTCATTACTCTTGCGTAAATACCTAATGAGTAATTAGGAGAACCAGAGACGGGTTTTTAGGATGTTGGCGATTTATTAAAAGCAAGATGATGAGTTACTACTGTCGTTGCACTTTGATTTACGACGAATAACTTCGTCCCAAGTACATACACACTTGTTATCCTAACTCTGAGAAACGAGGCTTCGTCGTTTTCTTTTGACGAAAATAAAACAAGTTTTGGCAACACCGAACATAAAACTTTCTTTCCGTCCGTTTTTCATATACTGTAATCATCTTAATAAAAAAAAACAAAAATACACAATGCAGTGTTTGCCATTTTCTTCCCTACAAATAACTGTATTACGCCAACCTGTAGTTGTAATGTAACGATCACATGACAGAATCACTACCATTAAAATCCGCCATCATCAATAGCATCTCGTTACTAGAATGATCGTTCTTTCGATAAATTGCCTTTGACTAACCTAACAAAAAGCCGTTTCCATCGTCGATGAATGTCACGCCTAAACTTCAAGTCTCACCCACACACACACACCTACACAAGCCCACACCAACAAAAAAATCGATATGTTAGATCGATAAGGAGAAACTTTTAAAGTACAAATCTCCTTTTTTTTTTTGATGTTTTCCAATGAAGAAGGAAAAAAAAAACAGACAATTTCGATGGAAAAAACAATTCGTTTTCATCAAACTGCCAAACTTACCAATTGGCAAAATTTGAAAACTCCTAAGTGTATTGAGTGAGTAGTGGAAAAATTTAAATCACACTAATAGGAATTTTCTCTCTCTTTCTCGACCCAATTAAGGTCCCCAATGTTGATTAAGTCCCAACAGTTTGCTGAATCGATGCCAATTGTACTGTTCCTAGCTATAGAGGTCAACTCTTTGATGCGAGCCAAAGATAGGCAAAGAAAATTTGAAACCTCGACCCTTTCTTCTCACATTTTTTTACATGTATATTTTCGACATTCCGCACTTTGAACAACAACAACAACAACAATAAAAAAAAACTCTAATAAGGTGAAAAAATTCTCAACGTTCATTGCTTTTCAATTGCTCCTTTCGAACGCCAAATTTTCCACTAGTAAATTACACAAAGGCCAA
Organism: Cryptops parisi; assembly: GCA_034695005.1. Lineage (NCBI taxonomy): Eukaryota > Metazoa > Arthropoda > Chilopoda > Scolopendromorpha > Cryptopidae > Cryptops > Cryptops parisi. Next base: position 5,314 of record JAQIWH010006073.1, read on the forward strand.
AGACAAGTCATTACTTGTCAATTGCAAAGAACTTGAAAGTTAACATAACCTTTCAACTGTGGCTAAAAGAAAATCGAAGGTTTTTGTTTGTAAGCCAGCGTTAAGCAAAGTTGAAATTTAAGACAAAGTCTGACTGACAAAGTCAATTAAATCCTTCACACACACTCAGTGGGTTCTACTTAACCTTTCTCGCTTGCCATTTAAATATCGTTGACAGTGATGAAGAATCGCGTTACCAATGAACACCTTCCAAATAAAACAAACACGTAATAGGTTTTTGAAGGATATTTCGAGAATCGCTCATTTTTGACAACTCCATTTGTATTTGTCTAATTTATTTTTATTTTTAAAAAACTGCTGAATAATGAACTTTAAGTGAGCACTTCGAGAAAAAAAGTATAACACTTACTTTTTTTTATAATCAATATGACAATTTCCTACCCTAATGAACATTATAAAAAATCAGGCAAGCGTGAGTTTAAATGCAACAAAAATCGCACAAATCGAATAAACAATTTCAGAAATCAAAAGTAAAATTACTCGAAACTCGCATAAATTGAATAAATACTACTCAAAAATCGCATGAATCTAAACTCGCATAAAATTGAAACTATATATAAAGCATATCCTTCACACAGAAAAAAAATTAATGTACTTGTTTGTTTTCATTATTTAGCACGTTGTAAGTACTACAAGTTTTTCCCAAGTCGAGACGAAGTGGTAAGTAACCCTATGGTCGACCACACATTACTAGGTAAGTTTATCATTCTGATCCCATCTATTCAGTTCATATGGTAACTTTCGTCTTAACCGGTCCACCAGCTCGTACTTTGTTCTGGGTTTATTTTGCAGGTTGAGAAAAAATAAACCATACATAAACCATATTTTATAAGTATTGTTTACGTATTTAAATATTTAAGTATGGTATTTTTTCCTAACCTAACCTGAGAAATAAACCCAGAATCAAGTAAAAGCAGGTGGACGGGTTAACACGGAAATACCGTTTATATATGTATGTATATTATGCATGTTAAGAAACCGAATGGCCTGGCATAAAAGAGTGTTAAGTAACATTTTTGTCAAAAATGATCTACAAGCATTTTAGAATGTGTTATTTGCAATTTTTGCACATGCTACCTTTCTGACGCATAATTTTTAGCAAAACAACAATATGTGAAAAGTTGTTACTTATTTACTGTAAGAACTGTGAAGAAGTGGCCATAGACAGTAAGGCAAGTTCAGATCTTTAAACGTGTTTTCTTCGAGATTGAAAAAAAATGTTAACATCCTTTTACACCAGACTCTTCAACTATTATGCATGTCATACTTTACCATCTAAATTTTGACATGCCTACATGCATGTCATAATTCACTATCACATTTGTTTGATTTGGGATTGTGTTAGATTTTCATATTAACAACTTCTTCTCGCTAACCAATAGTAACGTGTATGTTTGTGGATTTCGGTTTCCTTTAACAAATACCTCGCTTAGAGATAGTATAATTTTGGATTCAGCTAAAGCTGGAAGCTGCGTTGTGTTCTTTTTATTTCAAGATGTCCCCCGATTCGTCACAATTAAACACATGAAGAAAAAATTACAAAGATAAAAAAAAAAATTAATTCTTTGTATTTGGCTCCTCTTGTCCATGTTAGGAAATGTGTTACAAATTCATTTCCTAGAAACAAAAGATACACGATCTTACTAAATTAAATTTGGCAACAATCTGTTACAATTAGTTACAAATGTTAAGACTATTTTATTCTTATAAAGAACAAAAAAAAAGATATCAAACTATTTAAAACACATAAAAAATGTTCTTTATGCGACAGATGGACAAAAGTGAAGAAAAATAAAAGGGAGCTGTCGTAGGTGACATTTCAGTTTTCACGTTGTTCGAATTTTTGTCATCCATCGCCTTTTTCATCAAAGGCGTAAACGTGTGAAATGTCAAAGGTCAAATTGAAGAGGCCTTTTTCGGCGAAAGGACATGAAAACTTTTTTTACGCCCACATTTTTATAGGAAATGATGAGAGTACAAGCAAAAGAAAAATAAAAAATTGATGATGATGTTGATAAAGGACAAAAATCGATCCAAGAAATTTGCAATCAGGAATTTGCACGTGGCCATCACCACGATCATCATCACCATCCCCTCCCCCATTTCATCTCTTTTCTATCTCCCCCCATCCCCCTCTTCCTCCTTAAATCCTTCCAACTCCCTCTTTTCGTAGGTTTAATCCTTCCCACTCTATCACCTTCAGAACACTCGCTCGTTTTTAGTGGCTTAAAAACGTTCATCAGTCAACGTATTGACATAAGTTGATTTAGAAACCTCAGCTAGATATCCTCTCTTACTCTAGTGGTGACGTCATTAACTGGGATTGGTTCATCTTTTTTTTCATCCCCCTCCCTCCCACTTTTTTTTTGATGGATGGATAGCTTTATCGGACTGTTGATATCATCTGACAGGTGATGTCAAACAGACTTTCGTTGCCACGGCAACAAAAAGTGATCATGACGTCATCGTCACCTCTGGCTAAAACTTAATGTAAACACTCCTTTTTTTGTCAGGTCATAAATTAATTCAACGGTAATCACTTTTTTCTTCCATTTACTTGTACTACGCATTTCAGCTTTGGTGTTGTTGTTGTTGTCGTCGATGTTGTTGTACAACTTAATCGCATTCTAATCTGTTTTCCTTCAACACGAATTTGTTTCCTGAATGTTTATATATCTTGCATAAAAAATATATTTTTCGTACCTCTTTTGTATTATACTACAGAGTGCACTCTTCCTTCACCTAATGTTGACCATCAAGCCTGTAGAGGTATCGAACTAACAACTCTTTCTCTTTTACATTTCTCACCTTGTGTTCCATTTTTCTATTTTTATAAATCCTAATCAAAACAGTAGTTTGTGTGTTTTATTAACAGATAAGCTGCTAATGTCATACTTCATTGTACTAAATAATCCTGCACTAACTTAGTAACCGAACTTACTTATAGTGAACGGATATAGAGTGTGTTCATCTCAAGTGTAACAAGGTGATGTCACGCTTAGTGTGCAGATACGTCGATTATAGTCATATCTGAATATGATCAGAACATCCGGGAATAAAAAAAATAGAATTGATAGCGGCTCGTTTATAAGCTTTCAGCAGAAATTCCGTGTATTGCAAAAAAGTATATCACTGCACTGCATTACACTGGCAGAACTTACTCTATGCTTCAGCAGAAATTCCGTGTATTGCAGGAAAGTATATCACTGCACTGCTTTACACTGGCAGAACTTACTCTATGCTTCTAGGGGCTTTATCGTTTTTGTTTTTATTTCGGATGCATTGAGAAATAAATGAAACAACACTGGATTATAACTAAATGGACCATAGGCTACCACTTCCTAAACGTGACTTGGTAACTACGACTCGTGGTTTTCAATGTAACAATATGATAATCTTGAAAAATAATTTCAATTTTGATGCAAATTGGGTTACCCTCGAATGTTTTGATTATATTCCACATTACTATAATCGACATATTAATCAATCGACATATTGTAATTCTAGGTGAGATATTGCCTTGTCATTATCACACTTGAGATGAAACATGTTGTATACTTTTAAGCGAATGTTTTTGTTATAGTTGTTTTATTTTTTGTTAATATTACTAGCTAAAAATAAAACCTAACCTAACCTAACCTAGTTGACCATTTAAATATCAGAGATCTAAAAACTACATTTTTTTGTACAGATTACACAAGAACTCAAACAGCTTTCTCTCTTATTACCCTCATTCTCATGTGTATGGGAATCGGATTTTCGGTCTACACCTTTCGAGAACATCGGTACATGTTCAAACGACTCGCCGGAGGCGTACACTTTCTTACAGGTAAGATTATTACATAATTAATATTATATTAATGATTTCAATAAACTTTTCATAGACGTTCCATAGCCAAACAGTACTCTGAATCTCACTTTAAGAACAGCCGTTTTCAGTTTCAACATTCATTCGCCCAGTCAAGAATCTTACGTGACAAAAGTCCGTATGGGAGTGTCTTGTTTTGCTTGCACTCCAAAATAGAAAATGTCCAAGCGATGACATTCCTAACGAATTCGGTGTCCCCAGCACCAGTCATAGTTTTGTGGTTGGAAAAGCTCCAAAAGTCGAGTCAATGATGACGATTATGGCTGTACCAACAGCTGTGATTCGTTCTATTACTAACTTTGCACACTCACTGTTCCAAACGGCGAAATTAAGTTAAACAAAAGTTTTATTTGAGGGTACGTGTATAATGTTCTATTTCTGAGTCAACATCATCTAAGTAGGTACCGGTACCATAAAACTAACGGATTTCATTTGAATTTTTTGTGACTATTTTTCACTCTTTATATTAGTTTCACTTGTGAGTGAGTGAGTTGTGAGTTTCTACATACAAAAACAAGACGACTCGACACCGGATGGCTTTTGATGGATTCGTCTTGGTCTATCGAGTGAAACTGCTTATATGCTGTTCATTAAAAACCAATATGGCTGACGCTATATTCCAGTATATAAAGACTATGCTTAAAAAGCATTTTTAATGTACTTGTTTGGTCTATGGCGACAACTTTGAGCGCATTAATTAATTGACTTTTTTTTTGGTCTCGCAAAGCTGCAACTACCATCGTGGTGATCGAAGTGCTTGTCAACTCGGTGAAGTATGCTTCGCAAAACCTCACAGAAAGAATTCCAGTCGGTACCACGTGGCATTATGGCTTTTCGTATTACCTGGCCTGGATCTCTTTCTCGTTTTTGATCATAGCTGGCATCACATTCCTCGTTTGTTCTCGAAAGAGAAAAGGCGATTTCCGACTGACGGACATGCACACGGTGGCAGACGAACCCCACATATTAGGTCGGTGACCTCCTCGTGCTAACCGAGGTTTTTAGAAATTGGTGGAAGAAAAACACACACACTAATGATGTACCAGAAAGGACTGATGGTGAACGGTAGTGACGCGAACCAAAGTGACTAAAGTTCAGCTCCAACAACTCTAAGAACAACGCCTAATGGAAAAACCGATAAACGAAAAACTTAGTTAATGAAGAACACGGCGAATGTGGTCGTGGGCTGTTCTCTAACTGCTAGTGACGTCACCTAATCAAGCTTGTGGATTTTTTTTGAAAAAAAATATAACGTCCCGTATCAACCAGATTTCCTGAAGAGGATATCGTCAAAAAGGCTCTTTTCATGTTTTCTTATAGACTTAAGTGGTTTTTTCCAACCAAAAAAAAAAAAAACTCTTTGAAAAAGCTAATCAAACTTTTGCCAATCGAGATATTCCCTTTTTACGCAATATCACCGATATACTTCGAAGCGACGTTCTTAAAGGACTATTAATAACGAATACAAGCGACAAAACACGACAAAGAAAGGCGTGATGTGAAAAAAAAACACACACACACCAAAATCAGCACCACAATATTCACTGTTTGCGTCAAGTCCGATGAGCTCATCAACAGTGTTCACGTGCATTTTTGTGAGGGGCAAGAAAACCAACCATGTCACCCTATTCTGTTATGCAGACAGTTTTAGCATTAACACCAACTTTTATTTTCGTGTTTAATCTACTTCACTCTTATAGTTTGGATTGTTTAGCAGTCTATAGTTATTCATTTGTGTGACCAAAGAGTGTTCATCTAACGAACTTGTTTGGGAATGAAATGCTTTCACTGTCTTTCAATTTGTTATCTATCATTGTGCGTCGTTAATCCCTCTCCCCCAAACAAAATCATAAAATACAAGTACAGTACTGAGTATATGTGTAGTATACAGTATTGACTAAGAATCAAACAAAAAGTTTATAATAAACCAAAAATTAAAGACTTTTGGGGGTATTACTATAATTTTGAAATATCAGAATAATAAGAACACGACTACTATTTTTATTATTAATCAAATGATTCTAGGTAGAATAAAATTATAAAAATGTGTTGATAATCAGTCATCAATATTGTTTAATGTTTAACGTTAAAACAAGATATACTTTGTATTTATAATGTATTATTTGTGTGTACAACTTTCACGTATAACTTTCGTGTACAACCACCCTGTACAGCTTTCGTGTACAACTTTCTTCTTTTAATATGACAGATACACATTGTCGCAAATTATTTATTATTTCGATGATATTTTATTATATAATCAAAATATTGCCATATTTTTTCATGAACTCTAGTCTGTCTTTACGCTTTTAACTTTAAATGAAATTACTGTACAGTACGTGCATACCTACTCAAAAAGCTATTGTAGTATGTCATGTTGTCGAATAAAATGGAAAAACAAAATCCATACTTAACGTTTCATATGACGTTATTCTTCGTTAAAAATCCAATATAAACACTATACCGTATATTCTCGTGGGTAAGTCGAGTTTTTTTTAGACCAATTTTTAAAGTTCAATTTTAGGACTATTATATGGATACCGTTACTACTTTTTAAAAGCTGAAGTGTTTTTCGCACTCTGCACTTTCTTATTGAATTAAAACAAAGAAGCTATTTTGACTTGAATTCGTTATGTTTTGGAAAGAATCGCTTAAAACGTACTTTTCACACTGAGTTTTGCACATTCTTAATAAATCGCTTCAAAGATTGGTACTTGAAGTTTAACGAAGTCATCGACTGCCTTACAAGCTATGTCGTTTGGCCCTCAGAATTTTTTGAACTGAGAATTACAGAAACGATGATGAAGTGACGATGAAGTAAGATGGAACAGGGTTTTATGATGCAGGAGGAAACGGGAGAACCCCCGGGGAAAATTTAACCCCCGTGGTGTGAGACTCCAAACTGACACGAGAGGGAGACGAACCCGGGCCGCTGCCGGTAAAGGGGGAGAAATTAGCTCTGACCAGACCACCAGGACACACCACGGGACCTCCAGACTTTTAGATTATATCGAATATTACAATTAATGAATATGTATATTATGAGTACTGCATATACAATATACAGTTCTGCAATTTTCTTCGTCTTTGTTGACTATGGTAGCACCGAACTCCGCAAAGCCGGACTTTTGAACCCACGCTTGAATGACCAGACTTCAACGACCACCCAAAGACCTAACCACTTGGTCAACCTGACACCTAACATATTGATGTTTGACTTTGGCAAGGAGTAATACATAAACAAATTTGAAAGATATTTCGTTTCCATTGATAGCTGTGCTTCCCAGATGCATATGTTATGTCTACTGATAAACTAGCAATAAAAGAAAACCTAAAAAAAAGTGAATAGCTACAAAAGTCAACCGTTTCTCTTCAACTCTCTACTTTGCTATTCATACAATATACCGAGTTCGACTCATCTTCATTTAAGCGCCGCCTCGTGTCTTTGGCGCTATAGTCGCCAATATACAGTATTGCCAATGATATTTTTCTCTGTTTTTCCACTTTTAAAAATAAAAAATATTAAGTATATGTCATAATATTTCATCAGTGGATAAAACATAAGGTTATCTATGGAGGCGCGGTTAAAAAAACACGATTAATCACTGAAATAAAACTTAAAATAAACTTTGATGAAGAAAAATAGATGTAAAGCTGCGACGAACAACGAACACATGTTGGGATAAAATAAAAATTGAACTTTTTCCCAATAAATTCCTTATGCCGGATTCAATGGGCACATTATTTTATTCGAATCCTAAAAATGTCATGCCCCTTAAAATAAAAATAAAAATAACATGACTCACTTTGACAATTCATTTATACATCTGTCTTACGACTTTTGATCTAGGTAAAATGGCTTGTTTACAATAGAAGGTGGTGGTTGTTAATTAATTTTTTTTTTGGTATCAATTTACAGAAATGAAAACTTAACTAATATAAGGCTGTTTGGTACTGTGTTTGTGATATTTAGTTGTGCTAACGTGAATAGCATGTTTCTTACATTTCATTTTCCCTCTCCCGTCAAATAATATAGAATAAATAACTTCTCCGTAATTTTTGACGGGCTATTTACTGGTTATTTTATTAAAATTCTGAAAATATATACTTGCTTAATTACAAAAATCATAATCTATCATTATTATTATAAAAGCTCAGTATTTTTTACAACCTTTTATTACAACCTTTTATTTAACTTGACTGGTCGTAAAAAATGTTTCAGCCTGTTTCAAATTTTG